>JAJEJO010003405.1:482203-609353 GCA_020662805.1 Glaucomys volans
ATGCCCTTCAGTAGATGAATGGATAAAGAAACTGTGATATATATACATAATGGAATATTATTCATCCATAAAGAAGAATAATATTATGGCATTTGCAGATAAATGGATGGAATTGGAGAATATCATGCTAAGTGAAATAAGGCAAGCCCAAAAAACCAAAGGCTGAATGTTTTCCCTGATAAGTGGATGATGATATATAAGGAGGGGGTGGTGATGAGAGAAGAATGGAGGAACTTTACTTAGAGGGAAATGGGGGGGTATGAAAAATGGTGTAATGAGACAGACATCATTTCCCTAGGTATATGTATGATTCATACAAATGGTATGAATCTACATTGTGCACAACCATAGAAACAAAAAGATGTACCCCATTTGTGTACAATGAATCAAAATGCAGTCTGTAAAAATAAAAAATAATTTTAAAAGATGATAAAATTCAACAATGAAGCCATCTGTCTACTGGATTTTTCTTTGTTGGAAAAGAAATTTATTACTGATTCAGTCTCACTACTTGTTACTTATCTGATCAGACTTTCTGTATTCTCATGTTCAGTTTTGGTAGGTTATATGTCTCCAGTAATTTATCCATTTCTTTTTAGTTTTTTCCAATTTGTTCGAATATACTTGTTCATAATAGTCCTCAGTGATTCTTTGTATTTCTGTGTTGTCAGTTGTAATGTCTCCTTTTCATCTCTAATTTGGCTTATTTGAATCCTTTTTTTTTTTTTTGGTTACTTTTAAACCATTTTTTTATTTATTGTTATTTTTTATTTTTTATTTTTTTTCTGCTCTGGTCTTTGTTATTTCTTTCTTTGTGTTTTCTTTCTTTGATTTGTTCTTGCTTTTCTAATTCCTTGGGTTGCAAAATTAAGTTGTTTATTTGATTGTGTGTGTGTGTGTGTGTGTGTGTGTACATATATATTTTTTTAATGTAGGCACTCCCTGCTGTCTTCTTCCCTCTTCATACTGTTTTTGCTGTATCCCATAAGTGTTTGTATGTTGCATTTTAAGTTTTAAATTTTCCTTTTGATTTCTTCATTGGTCTATTAGTTATTCAAGAGAACGTTGTTTAATTTTCATATTTGTAGAGTTTTAAAGTTCCTCTCTTTGTTATTCCTAGTTTTATTCCCATGTGGTCAGAGAAGATACATGATATGATTTTGATTTTTCAGATTTGTTGAGACTTGTTTTTTTAGTCTAACATATGGTCTGTCCTGGAGAATGTTTGATGTGCTGCTGAAAAGAATGTGTATTCTGCAGCTATTGAATAAAATTTTTACAAATTGTCTTTTAGATCCATTCAGTCTATCGTATAGGTTAACTGCAATATTTCTTTGATATTTTTGTTTTGTTCTGTTTTGAAGGGAGATCTGGTTGATATTGATAAAAGTTAGGTGTTGAGATCTCCAAGTATTAGTCTATCTCTTCTTAGAGTTCTGCTATTATTTGCTTTGTATAATGGGGTATTGGGTACATATGTATTTACAAATGTTATTTCCCCTTGCCAAATGGATTCCTTTATCATTATTATAGTAACCCTTCCTGTCTCCTTTTCCGTTTTTTTACTTAAAACCTGTTTTGTCTGATATATCTGTTTTGCATTTGTATTATATCTTTTTCCATCCTTTAATTTTCGATCTTTATCTTCACTGGTGAAGGGAGCGCATATTATTAGGTCTAGTTTTTTTAACCTATTCTGCCAGTCCATATCTTTTAATTAGGGAATTTAATGTACTTACATTCAAGATTATTATTGATAAATGCATACTCTTGTTATTCTGTTGATTTTTTTTCCTCCTGGTGTTGTATATCCTTTGTTCCTTTCTTCCTCTCTTGTTTATCTTTGTTGTTTATTGATTTCTGTATTGATTGGGTTTGATTCTTTTCTTTTTTTGTGTGCCTTCTCTCCTACTGAGTTTTGTATTTTTGTGTGTTTCATGAGAGTAGTTATCATCCTTTCACTTCTAGTGTTGACCTTCCTTAAACATTTGTTGTCGTGCCTGGTAATGATGAATTCCCTGTTTTTGCTTGACTTGAAAAGTATTTATCCTTCATTTCTGAAAATAGCTTTGCTGGGTATAGTGTTCTCAGTTGACAGTTTTTTCTTTCAGGACTTTGAACATAAAATCCCAGTCTCTCCTGGCCTCTAAGGTTTCCGCAAAGAAGAAGTCTGCTTTTATTTTAATGAGGATTCTATTTTAGGTGACTTGACACTTCTCTGTTCTTAGAATTTTCTCCTTTTCTTTGAGTTTTGACAGTTTGGCTGTAGTATACTTTGGAGATAGTCTTTTTTTTTTTTTTTTTTTTTTTTTTAATCCTTTGAGCTTCCTGGACCTGGATATCCATATCTTTTCTAAAAATTAGAAAGTTTTAAGCAATTATTTTGTTGACTAGGTTTTGTGTATCTTTTTTCCTTCTCAAGTACCCATATGGTGAAAGTTTGCTTGTTTCATAGTGTCTCATAAATCTTGAAAGCTTTCCTTATTCATTTAAAAAAAATATGACAGGGTTATTTTAAAAGTTCTATGTGTAAGATCAGAAATTCTTTCTTCTACATGTTCTATTCTACTCCTTTTTATTTCATTTGTTGAGATTTAACTCCAGGATTTCTGATTAGTTCTTTTTCATAGTCTTTCTTTACTGAATTTCTCCATTATATCACGAATTACCTTCCTAATTTCAGTGAATTGTCTGTATTCTCTTCCATCTTATTAAGTTTCCTTAAAAATCATTCTTTTGGATTCATTTCTTTTTCTTATTGCCAGAGAGTTATTGTATTTCTTTGGCAGCATCATGTTACCTTGTTTTTTCATGCTTTTCTAGGTTAATATTGTACATCTGGTGGGTCAGTTTCTGTACCAGTTTATAATAAGACTTTTTGCTAGCCATGTGTCTTAGGGTTTGGATTGGATACGTTGTGTTTGCTTTGGCTACATGTGGACATCTTGGTGTCTGTGTAGTTTCTTCACCTAATCAGTGCTGGCAATGGCTATAAGTATCTCAGTGGCCTAGGCCACAGGCCTTGTGGGGTTGCACTGCCAGCTGGGAGGCAGCTTTCTTAGGCAGGGCAGTTTGTTGGCACTCTAGGATACAGTGCTTCCAGCTGAGTATGTTGCACTCATCAGTTTCTGTGGGTCATGATATGGTGGAGCCACCCTGGTAGTCCCAGCTGTTTGTGGCACCCCAAGTAGTAGAGTGGGGTACCTGTCAGTGTCTAAGGGCTATATAGGACCCAGACTTACTAATGGGTCTAGATGCCACTCCTGTCAGTGCCTGAGAGCTATACTGTTGACTTTATAGGGCCACTGCAGGATGACCTACTTAGGAAGGTCTGCCTAGTTGCTTCTTAGGGGTCTCGGCAGTTAAACCACTCAGGAAAGGCTACTTCCAAGGGTTATGGGTGGATGGTCAAGAGTAACTTTTTTTAATAGAGTCATGATGACTGAAATTAAGGCAAAAATGGTCTGCTTCCCATTTTGTTCCTAGTTTTTTCAAAGTGGTATTTTAAAATGTTTTTTTAAAGCCTCAATATTTTATATGTTAACCTGTATTTTAAATGTTAACCTGTGATAGGCTTAACTGAAAGGTGTTGGATTTTTTTTTTTTTTAGTTGTTTGGTTTTTGAATAATATTGAAATAAGACTGAATTAGACTGAACCTAATTAGGGCAATAAGTTGTATTACTATTTCTACGAATGCTGGAAATAACTTAAAATATCTCTTTCTTATATTTCAGGCCTTTTTATGGTTATCATGAGAAGGAAAGACACTTTATGAAGATCTATCTTTACAATCCTGCAATGGTGAAAAGGTACAAAGATAAATGAAACCAAAACATAAAATAACTAATATTTATTATTATTATTATTATCACTGAAAATAAAAGGAAAGAGCTAGAAGAAAGGCCTACATGGTTTGTAACATTATTGAGGAAGAGACCCTAAAGTGTATGTGTAAACCTAGAGATCCATGGTTAGGACTATAGCATGGGTAATTTAAAGGTGTAGGAACCTTGGTTTTTGGCCCCCTACTTCTTTCCTGTCTTAGATGTAGAAAGTTTATAAAAGTAGGTAAGGAGAGATGACAGCTGCCTCGTATGATATTAGTGCCCTGCTGGCAAGACCAGATGTTTAATACTAAAGACAAGCTTCTTTAATTTCAAAGTAAGGAGAAATGTGTGAGAGACCAACGTATGAAGGCTTCCTGTTGACTCTTTATTAGCTGGTAGTAGAATTTTATATACTGAAATTTGTCTGTTATTTTAGGTTGTTGTTGTTCTCCTCCTCCTCCTCCTTCTCCTCCTCCTCTTTCCCTCTCCCTTAATTAGTATCTCTGCCTCTCAGCTTATTCTCGCAATTATCCAGGAGCCCAAATTATTGAGAGTAGGAAAGGCACATATATATATATCTTTTATTATCCTTTCATATTCATGACAAGAGTTTTCACTGTATATGATAATAAGCTAAGGTAAAAATAGACTTGGAGAAATGCTGAGTACTGTTTTTCCAGGAGATTGTCTCTGCCAGTAGGTACTGAGTTCCAAAAAGTTTATCTTTTGGTAAGACCCAAATTGAATGTTTTCCTAAAATGAATTAAGGTACTATGATAGGCACAACTACCAATAATGTGAGGTTTATTCTGAATTAAATCAGTTGAATGATCACCGAATTATAGAACTAATCCCAATTGTTACTCTTTTCTCTACATAACCAGTGAAAACTAGTTTTCTTACAACCTGCAAAATAGCTTCTATTTATGTAAGGTGCCAAAATAATTTTCTGAAGAGTCATTTAAACACAGTAAGTTTTTTTGGTACCGGTTCCCCTTTGTTTACTTTCTTATATCCAGGAAATGCAAAAGAACGATCACCATGAGTTTTTACCATCTCTCACAAATTCAGTAGTGAGAAAATAAACCTTATTCATTTTTCCCTTTCTCATTCATAAGTTGCTCTCAAGTAGGAGTCATGAATAAAAGTTACATAAATCTTTTATAAATCATCTACAAACTATAATTCTACTTAAAGTATAAATATAATCCATTTTTCTTCCTTGCACCTGTAGCAATTGAATACTACTAAACTACTACCAAAAGTTTGCTTTACATTATGTAGTCAGCTTATCACAATACCTGTCTGAAACCTCTGATTTATTAATGGATTTGTTTATTTATTTTGTAAAAAAACAAATATTTGTAAGGTATCTACATTATTTGATGCATTGTGGAAGCTTCTGGGTAAACAGTGATGAGCAAAGTTTGAGTAGTTCCTGCCTTTAGGGATTTTACAGCAAAATAGGGGAGATAGTAAATTACATATAACCAAAAATTGTGATTCATACTATGAAGGAAAATTCATATTAAGATGTGATTTGCCTCTGCTGGAATCAGAATAATGGCATCATACTAGTAATCATTTTATTTTCTACCATTAAGCACACAGTTAAAAAAAAGTTTATATGAGAGTATTCATGATAACAGTAAAATTTGTTAATTTTGTTGAATCCTTAGGTGTACATCTTTGTATATTTACATGACAGAATGAAAGTGAGCATGAAACACTATCATTGTCTCAAGGAAAGAAGCATTTATCTGATTGTTTTTTGTTGCAAGCTGAACTAGCCACATTTTTTATTTAACGGGATACCATTTTCCCCTGAAAGAACAACTGATAAATAGTTCTAGTGATTTGCATATTTGGCACATATCCTCTCAAAAATGAACAGTCACTCTGTCGTTTCAAGGAAAACACCTCAGTATTTGTTGTCAGTGATAAAATTTGAGCTTTCAAACAGTGTTAGAATTTTGGAAAACTTTATTTGGTGCTGTGAACTTAACAGCTTTACAATGCTTAAAGATTTTTCTTTTTTGTTTGTTTGTTTGTTTGTTTAGAAATGAGCCAAAGTGCTGGTGAAGATAAGAGCCGACAGTAATAAAGAATAGAACATTTTAGTCTTGTTGCTTTTGAATGATTGCTAATTACCCCAGAGGTCATGTTTAGTGCTTGGTAGGATTCATTGACATTTTCTGATGAGAAAGGATGATATTAGCAAATGATTTTTGATATTGTTTAATGAACATTTAAAAAAATCTGTGTAACTTAGATCTCTGTTTTCCAAAGGACAAGTATATGGTGTTTGTCTTTGTCTTGCTGTTGTGACTAAAAGATCTGACCAGAACAATTTTAGAAGGAAAAATTTATTTGGGGGTTTACACTTTCAGAGGTCTTAATCCATAGAAGGATGGCACTGTTCCTCAGGGTTTGAGGTGAGGCTGAACATGGTGGGAGAGTGTGGCAGAGGGAAGCAACTCACATCATCAGGAAGCAGAGAGAGAGACTCCACTTGCCAAATACAAGTATAAATGCTCCAAAGCCAGGCCCCAATTCCCACCTACTCCAGCCACACCCTACCTGCCTCTAGTTACCACTCAGTTAATCCCATCAGGGACTAATTCACTGACTGGGTTAAGACTTAAAACCCAGTCATTTCCCCTCTGAACCTTCTTACATTGTCTCACACATGGGCTTTTGGGGGACATCTCACATCCAAACCATAACAGTGTTTGAAGATTATACCTGGGTTAAAAAAAATATTTGAAATGGAACATGGATTATAATGTAATATAGATTATAAAATTTCCTTGATTTGGTTTCAAATTTCACATTGTAGCTTATCCTTAGTTAAGAAACTACTACTTGAGTCTCTGTGTAGTACTGAAGAATACTGAAAATTATCTGAAAAGGATATTAATTATTCTTTCTTTTTTTCAACTACATATCTGTGCAACTGGATTTTCTTTATAAGTTTCACCCAGTTTATATCAGATTGGGCATATATCAGATATGACAATCTGCTGTCTTTCATTAAAAGAGATTTGAAAATATATAAAACAATGTCTCTTTTCTCAACAATTTTTTTTTGTTTTGGAAAATATAGTTTATTTTGCATTAATGTTATTTATGGTAATATAATGAGTAGTTATTTTAAAGTTTTTAAATAAGTTGCTTAAAATTTTGTTTGAATTTCTAATATGGTAGATATCAATATACATAAATGACATAAGCAAAAGCTCTTTGGTGTTCTCACTAATTAAGAATGAAAAGGGTCCTGGGACCAAAAAAAGTTTAAGAACCACTGTAGTAAAGTTCTCTATCAAAGACCTTAAATTATATTCTTAGGTATTCTCTCTCTGTCTGCCTGTTCAGTGAAAGATAACCCTGTCACCACCTTTGAAGCTCAAGATCTATATATTTGATGTTTTCAACAACCCCTTCCATATATCAGTTATTCTTGTTTCCCTGGCTCACAGCATTTAAATATTAATAAAAATTTTGCACATGTACATTCATATTCATGTACAGACCATTCTCACATAGTCATTCTTTTTTTTTTTTTTTTTTTGGTACTGGGGATTGAACTCAGGGGCATTCCACACTGAGCCACATCCCCAGCCCTATTTTGTATTTTCTTTAGAGACAGGGTCTCACTGAGTTGCTTAGGGCCTCGCTAAGTTGCTGAGGCTGGCTTTGAACCCGTGATCCTCCTGCCTCAGCCTCCCAAGTGCTGAGATTACAGGCATGTGCCACCACACCCGGCACATAGTCATTCTTCTTGAAGGCTTTATCTACACTTTGTGTATCCATTTATTCCCTTCCCATTGTTACTTTACTCCAATGTGGCTCTTACTTACCCAACCATACTACTAAAATTGCTCTCATGAATTGCTAAATTAAATTTTTTGTTCTTACCTTTTGACCTTGTAGTAATGATAATGAGATCTTCAAACAATCCCAAATGTTGGCTTCTATAATATTAACTTTCTTAGGTTTCTTCAAACATGTCTGATCATTCATATATCTGCCATTTCATTGGTTCCTTTTAAAATATTTGTTGTTATTCCTTAGGGTTCTGCCTTTGGCTTGATGTTTCCCTCTGTACTTTCTTCTCTCTGCAGCCTTATTGACTACTATACTTTCATTTTTGTTTTCTTAATCTTTATGCATTTGACTTCCTAAATTTTCCTCAAGCACTCCTAATCAATACATCAAACCATCTTCTGGATTAATGAAATAGCACTATGGATAAGAGTGAGGGCTCACAAGTCAGAGGAATTTTGATTTGAACTTCAGTTCTATTTTTTATTTGTATCATTTTTGACAACTTTTTCAATTTCTTATAAAATGGGGGTAATAACACCATAGGCTTGTAGTAAGGATTGAGATTAAACATTTAAACACCTAGCACAGTATCCATTATATAGTGCTCAAAAATATGTTAGCTACTTCTGTAGTGTTAATAAAATTATTCTTATCCTAATCTTCATTGTCTTTAATTTCCATAGTTCCATAGAACAGCTGCCTGAATTGTCATTATATCTAAACCCCATTATGTCTAAAGCTGAGTTTTACCTTATTCCCCCTCAAAAAATAAAAACAAAACCCAAACAAAAAAAATTTTTTTTTAACATGGCTTCCTATTTCAATAAATACAGCACTGCCAACCAACTGCTTAAGCATCATCCTCAACTTCTGTTCTACCTGACCTTCTACATTAGTCAGTCTTCAAGGCCTGACTATTTTGCCTTATAGGTCTCTTGAATCAATAGATTGCCATTATTCTTGTTTCAGTTCCCATCATCTTTAGTTTTCTCCTAATAGCCTCCTCACTTGCTCTCCCCAGTTTTGTGCATTCTCTGGCTAATGTGGTCACGTTCACTTCTCAAATTTCACTACCTCTTCAGATGTATTTACAAGGCCCTTCATGATCTCTCTTCTTCTGTTATTTCTCTAGCCCTTTCTCTTACCACAGCCTTTGATACTAGGTTATAGTCTTTGTGTTTCAGTTCCTGAATAAGCAATGTTTTCTCAGAACTCTTGACATGTACAATTTTATTTATAAGAAATACTATTTCCTCTCTTCAGAGAAAGAGTTGAACCTGTAGTTAATCTTTTAATCTCCTGCTTAGACATCCTTCTAATATACTCTCTCTGTGTAGTTCTTTTTATGGTATTATAATTGTCTGTTGTTTATTCCCCAACATGAAAGAAAAAAACCCAGGAAAGAAAAATATTAAAATGGTAACACTTCTGATTGATGGGATTAATAATGTTTCTTTTTAGAATTTTTATGTACTCTTCGTGAGATATATTTTAAAAACCTTTTTGACATTTTGATTGTTTCAGTACAGTTATTAAATTGGTTAAAGTCAAAATACTCTACATCCATGATTTCATTTTGTTCAGAATATGCATATTTACTTGACTTAAACTTTTAATTTTTAATAAAATACAAATTTCCAATAAAATTAAAATGAGAATTTTGTGTAGTAAAAGATGGTTTGTTCTGTCTGTACAAAGAACACGCCTTTCCATGACCCAGTAATACTCTGATATATGGATAATACTACATTTTCTTTATGTCTTCATCAGTTGATAGACAGTTTGGGTTGTTTCCACGTTTTGACTACTATGAACAATGCCTTTATGAAGATTCATATACAAGTTTCTGGGTAGCCCAGACTTTCATGTGTGTATAATTGTTTCACTTAACATTTTAGAGAACATAATTGTATGACTTTTTTTCTAATTTAGGATATGTGAACTTTTGCAAAGTGGAGCCATAATGAATAAATTTTACCAGCCTCATGAAGCACATATTCCCTACCTCCTACAGCTCTTCATTGACTACAATCTTTATGGAATGAATTTAATAAATCTGGCTGCCGTCAAGTTCCGAAAAGCAAGAAGGAAAAGTAAGGTTAAGTTCCAAGTTCAAATTAAGGCTTTGAAATTAATATTACATAATTAGCAATTTATAAAGTGACATATTTTTAGAAATAAATGCTAAGCAGAAAAAGATTTTAAAGTATACAAAATGAGAGTTGAGATTATCAGGGAAAGTGTCTCAAAAGAAAATTGAATTCTAAAAGATTTATAGAGATGAAATTCACATAATTTGAGATTTTCAATATATTCAGAATTGTTGAACTCTCACCACATATTTAGAACATTTTGATCATCTATGAAACAAACCTGTGCCATTTAGCTCTCACCTGCAAGCTTCTCATGCTTTCCACCCCTAAGCAAATACTGATCCATTTTCTGTCTCTGCCCATCCTGTGCTTTTTATATAAGTGGATTCATGTAATATTTCTGTTTAGCATAATATTCTTAAGGTTCATCTGTTTTGTAGCATATATTAATATTGCATTCCTTTTTATGACCCAGTAATCTGTATGTGGATATACTACATTTTGTTTATCTCTTCATCAGTTGGTGGACTTCTCAGATTGTTTCTACCTTTTGATTACTATGAACAATGCCTTTAAAAACATTCATTTACAAGTTTTTATATAGTCGTGTATTTTCATTTCTCTTTGTCATATACCTAGGAGCAGAATTTTGGGGTCAAATGGTCTAACAGCCTTTTATTCTCATTAGATTCTTCCCTTCTACTTCTTGTAAAAGAGAACTAACATTTTTCTTCCAGCCCTAACACTCTGCCATATTTTTTTTTCTTTTCTCTCTCTGCTAAACTTATTAAATCAGAGATTAGCATTTTTGTTTCTTAATTTATCACCTATCTTATTATCTTTTGGTTTAATTTCCCCTTTTATCACATCCAAAGTGTGCTTTGAAAAGTAGCAAGGGAGAATTTTTGGTTTCCTTGAATAATGGGGTTAGATCATAAGGATCAATCCTCCTGCTAAAACACTATTTAAAGTCTGCATAACATTGAAAGAAAAAAATTTTAAAGTATCAAAGAGTTTGCAGACATGAAGATTTGCAAGCCAAAAGGATTAGACAAGGCGGAATGAAGGGAACAGAGCAGGGACAAATATAGGAAAGACAGTGGAATGAATCTGACATAATTTTCCTATGTACACATGAATACACCAATGTGAATCTCCACATCCACAAGACTGGGATCCTAATTAGAATAAGATATATTCCATGTTTATATAAGTATGTATGCTATAAAGAACAAAAGAAAGAAAAAAAGAGAATATAGTGCTGAGAGCAACTGTTGGCCTGAGGACATTTGCCAATCCTAGAGAATTTAGAGCTTTCTTTGAAATAGCCTTATCAGATGTGAGAGACAAACTAAAACTCAGGGCCTACCTGGCAGATTGGACTCTCCACAGAATAAGATAGTACTTCCAGTAGATATGTTCTTATGTAAAGCACAGATGGGAAATGGAATGCCTTTGAGACATTTCATCACTGCAGTTTGAAACTCCCAAAACAAAAAGAGATTCCCAAATCTAGAACTTGATCTAAGGTTGTGCTGGTCTGGGGAAATTTTCAGGTCTAGCTGAAGAAGCAAATGCAGATTCTTCTTAGAGGAAATTCTTTTAACTATCGATCTCAAATTTTAAAACTTTCAAGTATAGTATATTCAGCACAAAGTTTAGAGTATACTAGTTATATCAGAAAACTAGTCTTCATGAGTAAAATCTAGGAAATATACAAACACAGATACTCTAGACTTATGGAGAATTCAGATATTGGAATTATTACATATAAATTGAAAAGCTGTCATTCAGAATCCTTATCAAGTAAGGATGCTATTTGCAGAGTTCTAATATATATACACACAATGTCATATTCACTAATAGTTTTATTTGTTTTGCCTCTCCAACATGCTAGTAATATTTTGAGGTGAAACAACTTTGATACACTAAAACTTCTTTTAAAAAGGAAATATTTTGTGGCTGACAACTTATTAAACTTACAAATACTGCATTTTTTAAATACACAAATTTTGAAGCATTGAAGGTAGCAGGTGACTGCCCTTTAAACAAAAATAACTAATTCTACTCAATAGAACAACCTCAAATTTAGATGACAGTTATAGATTATTAAATGCCAGTTTTTCTCATCTTCTTACTATCTCAGAATATTATAAAATCTCCAGAATAAACCTGATTATGTGATTGAATAGCTCTCCCTTGGTTATTAATGTCCCCAGGAAAGGAATCCTCTAAAGCAGGATGAAGTTGGCTTCGTTGCCTAGTTGCTTCCTTTTTATATGTAGAGAAAGAAACCTAAAGGAACAAAGAGGAATATAGGAAGAATAAGAGATGATCTCTACAGGGATTGTAGCCCTTTAGTGTCCCCACTCCATATCTTGATGAGAGCTGTGTTATTTTATATCCAGGAGATATATACCTTTTTTGCAGTGTAGAGATGTTTTAAGAGTAAAAATTGAAGGTGTCACATCACTCAATTTCAAGATTTATTACAACACTACAGAAGCTGTGGAAATCAAGGCAACATGGTATTGGTGAAAAGATAGATACATATACCAGTGAAGCTGATTAGAGCCCAGAAATATGCCCATATTTGAAACAGCTCGTAATTGGCTCAGATAGTCATCTTAACTTTGACAAAGGTACAGTAGTAATTCAAGGGAGAACAAATAGTCTTTTCAGTAAATAATAGTGGATAATTGGCTATCAAGTGCCAGAAAATTTTAAAAAACTCACACATTTACTTTATGTATTTTTTTAAATTAACTTAAAATGATTTGCAGACTGAAAGGTAAAAGTAAAGTATCAGAATTTTATAAAACAACAAAGGGAAAATCTTCCCTACTTTGACTTTGACCATGAGATTTTAGAAATAACAAATACCCACCCCCCAAAAAAATTCCATGAAAGGAAAAATTGATAAGTTCGATTTTATCAAAATTAAAAACTCTTTCTGTGTGAAAAGACTGTTAAAAGAATGAAAACAGAAGTCACAGAGCAGAAGAAAATATTTGTAAATTACATATCTAATAATTATATCTAACATGCATAAATGATTCCTAAAAATCAATAGTAAAGAAAGCAAACAACCACAAGGCTGGGGTTGTGGCTCAGTGGTAGAGCACTCACCCTGGATTCAATCCTCAGCACCACATAAAAATAAAATAAAGGTATTGTGTCCTCCTACAATTGTATATATTCATATTTTTTTTTCAAAAGAAGAAAGCAAACAACCAAATTAAAAATGGCCAAAAGGCCCAAATAGATACTTCACTAAAGATGATGGAAGAATGGCAAACACATGAAAAGATGCTATTATATGTTATTAGGGAAGTGCCACTTCAAACTACAAAGCTGTACCACAGTATACCTGTTTGAATGGCTACAATTCGAAATATGTAAGAATAATAAATGGTGGCCAACATGTGAAACCATAGCAAATCTTTTTCATTACTGGTGGGAATGCAAAATAGCAGTCAGTTTGTAAAGATAGTTTGTAGTTTCTCATTACATTAAATATATACTTATGACTCAAACTTGTACACCTAGATGTTTACCTAAGTGATTTAAAATTTAGTTCCACCCAAATCTGAATGCAAATACTTATAGCAACTTTATTCATAATTACTAAAAATGTAAAGCAACTAAGATGTCCAGTGAACAAGGAATTGGATAAACTGTGATACTATTTAGTGACAAAAAGGAACAGACTTTGTATTCACACAACATGAGTGAAATTTTAAAGCATTTTACTAAGTAAAAGAAGCCAGACCCAAGTGGTACAATTCTATTCATATGACCTAGAAAAGGCAAAACTATAGAAGCAAAAAACATTATTGGTTGCCAGGTATTAGCAGAGAAGGGAGTGTTGAAGTACAGGGGAACTTTTAGGGTGAAGGAACTATTATGTATAATACTATGATAGTGGATGTACAACTCATTCCTCAAACCCACAGAACTGAACTACTTAATCACATGATTAAGGTTAATGTTACCAATGCATATGGATATTGTGTATCCTTTCATATGATGAGATAAGGAGGAGCACTTCATCTCTGTGATATGCTTTCAAGAAAACCACAGCCTGTTTCATTATGAGAAAAACATCAGAAAAACTTGGACTGGAGATCATTCTACAGGTTTCTTTATCAATGCTCATGTCTAGCAAAACATGAAACATAAGGAAAAATTGAGAAATAGATCAGAAGGGTCTGGGAAGCCATGGCAACTAAATCTGACATGGTACCCTAGACTGGATTCTGAAACAGCAAGAGTGCATTAATGGAAAAACTAGTGAAATTCAAATTAAAAGTATGGTTTAATTAATAGCAATCTTCTTGCGTCTGTTTCTGCATTGTACCATGGTAATAAAAGTGTTTAAGGGAAACTAGGTAACATATACAGAACTGAACTATGCTTGAGTCTTTCCTGTAAATCCAAAATTATTCTAAAATAAGAATAATTATTGGGGATGGTCCAACAAGTTGGCTGTCAGTGCCAAGTATAGCTGAGAATTTAAAGATCAAGGAATTAAAGTTTATAGAATATATATAGTATAAGTCCCCTCCACCCCCAGCAAATGAAAAAAACATGAGAGAAATTTGAATTAGCAAATTTGTTTTTTTTTTAACAAAACATAAATATTGGAATGATAATTAGAAAGGAATTTTTTTGAAAATTATGTAAAATGTTTACAAATTTACAGGCAGAATTGTGAAATTCAATTAGAAGAAATTTTTTAAAGGAGGGAATATTGCAGATTGATAAAATTTACATCTTAATTCATCATATGAATATTTTCATTTTCTTAGGTGTAAGATAAAAGATGATACTACATCTGGGTATCACAGCACATGCCTGTAATCTCGGCCATTGGGAGAATGAGGCAGGAGAATCACAGGTTCAAATCCAGCTTGGGCAGCTTAGCAAGACCATGTCTCAAAATACAAAATAAAAAAGTCTGGAGATGTAGCTTGATGGTAAAGCATGCCTTGGTTCAATCTCTAGTACTGAAAAAAAAAATTTAAAAAGCAAATGGTTATACTACAATCATGGAAAGAGTAGGTAACTAACCTTTTGTATTTTACTTTGTCATGTTAGCCACGTTACAATTAAGAGCAAAGCTCTTATGGCAAATAAATATATATTTACATAATAATATTTTGTCTTATAAGACAAATTAATGTGTTATCTCTTAATTACCTATTCATGTAGCTTTCTTTTTTCTTTTTAGATGTTGATAAACCTTTATTTTATTTATTTATTATATGTAGTGCTGAGTATTGAACCCATTGCTTCACACATGCCAAGCAAGCGCTCTGCCCTGAGCCACAACCTCAGCCCTAGCTTTACTTTTGAAACTGAAATACATTCAAAACTGAAAAAGATTTAGAAATTTGAATATTATATGCATTTGTACAATTTTGTATCAGTATTCAATTATATAGTCAATTGTCAAATGAAATGAAAATGGTGCTTATTATTATAGTTTGTTAAAGTGTATAAAAACACTTAAATGGAATCAATATTTTGAGTATCCCAAAGCCATTTGATATTATATTTCTTTAACATATAGTTGAAAGAAATTATATGTATATATAATATTTTCTGTGAATTTATATGGATGTGTGTGTGAATATATATATGATTCTTTTGTTTATTTGGTTTAATTTTTTGGCTGTACTGGGGATTGAACCCAGGAACTTTCTCACCACTGAGCTAACATTGCAGTTCTTTTTATTTTGAGACAGGGCCTCCCTAATTTGCCCAGATTGACCTCAAATTTGTAATCCTCTTACTTCAGCCTCTGAACTAGCTGGAATTACAGGTGTATGTCACTGCACCTGACAGAACATATTTAAATGAGGATGTTTTCATATTTCTTAGGAAAATATGCTGAAACAATACCCAAAGTATAGGTAAAACAAGATTTGGGGTGGAGGGGATGTTAGGGATCCTGGGCTTCACACATAGGCAAGTACTCTCTACTAAACTCATCCCATTCTTGAAATTAGAATTTTTGTAATGTGATTGGTAACTCTGAGTCAGTAAATTTGTGTATATTTTTATTTATATAAATTTATTAGAAAATAATGTTTATATTGTAATTTACAAATTCCAAAGTCATTTCTTACCAATATCCTATCCATACTATAGCAATGCCTTTTAAAACCAGAATGTGCATTCTGGATAAATGTGAGTAAAATTTGAAATTTTAAAATCAGTTGTATTCTTTAGCATCTGTTTTGTTGAAGGATGGTGATGCCTTATCTCATTCTAATTATACCATTTTATGATTAAGCTAACCAAATAAAAATCAAAGTTTTAAATTTACCTAGAGAGGATTGTGAATTTATCTTAATGTTAGTATTCTTTTTGATGCCACTCATTTGGCTCTCTTTTATTTGAAAATTTAATACCTGCAAGTGATAACAAAAAAGATACAAAAATTTAGAGACTCCTTCCAAGGCACTACCTCAGGACTCAGTTTCTGAAATTGGGACCTGTAAGGAGACATGTGTAGTCTCCTCTTCAAATCCAGGTCAAATTTTATTCACATTTTCCCAGGCTTCCACTCACTATTATTGCCCTTTATGTCTGGAATGCATTGTGTATTTTCTTCTTGTTTAGGGATTTGATGTTAAAGTATGTTTTGAATTTCATGTGAAATTTCCACTAGAATTTTCATTGAGGCCCAGAGTACCCTAGAAATATAACATCCATAAAAATTCAGAATTCTTTATTTTTCAAATGAGGTACCACAATAGTACATTTAAATATATCATACTTTTATTATACTATGAAAATATTGCAACCATTTCCCCTCATGTCTCTGTCTCTGTCTCTGTCTCTCTCTCTCTCTATATATATATATACATATATATATACACACACACACACATATATTATTTTATTTATTTATTTATTTATTTATTTATTTATTGCCATGCTGGGGGGTATTGAACCCAGGGCTTTGTGCTGCCAGGCAAGCACTCTACCAACTGAGCTATATCCCCAGCCTCATGTCTATATATTGCAAATATTTTTATTTCTGCTTTTAGTTTGGAACTACTAAAATATTTTTATTTCTGCTCTTGGTTGAATTCTTAGGACATAACTTAGGAATTAATCACATATACTGTATATTATTTTACTTAAAGAGTATTATATGCAAATTAAAAGAACTGATTTTTTTATTTTTAATTTGTTCTTTTTAGATATAGACAACTGTGTTTTATTTTTATGCATACATGCATGCATACATGCATACATGGAGTATAACTTACTCTAATTAGGATCCCATTCTTGTGGTTGTACGTGATGTGGAGTTTCACTTGGTGGCATATTCATATATGAACATAGAAAAATTATGTCTGATTCATCTGATTCATTCTACTGTCTTTTCTATTCTCATCCCTTCTCCCCTCCCTTCATTCCTCTTTGTCTAATCCACCAAACTTCTTCCCTCCCTCCTTATTTTGTGTTAGCATCTGCATATCAGAGAGAACATTCAGCCTGGTTTTTTGGATGGACTTATTTCACTTAGCATGATAGTCTCCAGATTTATCCATTTACTGGCAAAAGTCATAAAGTCATTAAAAGAACTGATTTAAATTTACCTTTCTACACCTAGGTGATACATTACATGCAACTGGATCATGCAAGGATCGGTTATCAGGAAATACCCTTCCTGGTACTTTATTTTGGTGGGAAGAAAGTAAAATTCCAAGGTTAGTTAATGTTATAAAGGAAATAAATGTTTTATGTGTATCCCAGTTGTGATGATAAATTGTTGTTACCAAATTTGGGGCCTTTTTAGTTGATGAGTTTATCAGTAAAGCAAATCTCAGTGTGTTACATGGAATTGTAGATTTAAAAATCAGATCATGAGTATGTACCTACTTATTACCTAATTAATAAATCTGGGATAGATTGTTATATTATTTCTAGCGTCCATTTTCATCATGCATTCTAAACTGAGATCTTGACTTATCATAAAGTAAAAAAAATCATGTTTATAATAAAATAGCAACTTAAAACTGAAATAGTGGGCTGGGATTGGGCTAAGTGGTAGAGTGCTCACCTAGCATATGTTAGGCACTGGGTTCAATCCTCAGCACTACATAAAAATAAATAAATAAAATAATGGTGTGTCCATCTTCAAGTAAAAAAAATAATTAAAAAAATGAAATAGCAAATATTTTAATAAAAACCCCACAAAAAATTTCTAAATATTAAGTGCTCATGAAAATAAATGCATTAACATACTGTGTTTATGAATAATTTAATTTGTGGGTTTTTTCAACCATCTTATTGTTTTCGTTTCGTTTTGTTTTGTTTTTTGCGGTGCTGGGGATTGAACCCAGGGCCTTGTGGTTGACAGGCAAGCGCTCTACCAACTGAGCTATATCTCCAGCCCCTTATTGATTTTTTTTGAGATAATATGTTCCACATATTTAGATTTCCCTAGGATAATATGGTTTCTTCTACAACTTATTAGTAAAGAAAAGGCCAACTATCTTTCTGTTACATTTCCTTTCATTTGACTTCTTAAGGAAATTGGGGAAAGGGAAGTCAGAAAATAAGAGATAAATAGCATCCATTTTGGAGGTGTCACTGTGGTGTTCTTCCCAGGGACTGTTTTCATTCCCCTCCCAGCAGCTCAGCTGGCAGAGAGGTTCTGCCTGAAGGAACAGACTCTGGGGACAGCAGCTTCTACCATGAGGCAGACTTGTAATTGGCACCTATCTAAATTAATCAGTAATAGCTTTAGTCCGTAATCAGTACCTAAATTATCAATCAGTAGCTTTATCTACATAGAACTAAGGGGGTTTCTGTTTTATACCACCTGGTATTGCCCAAACTTCTCTTGATCCTTCTATTGGTCAGTTGAGTGGCAGCAGGGTAGTTATGGTTTTCCCCTTTTCACTTCACATGTTACCCAATAATGCTTTTTAAGCAGATATTTTTTATGAAGAATGCAAGGAAGTAATCCTGTTTAAATGACTTTATTTTTTATTTCATAAAAAGAAAATGTGAATTACTTAGTTGAATATAACTTACCAAAAAATATTTCTATAGAACTTAATTTCTGTAGTTTCAGATTTTTAACATATATTTGACAGAATTTCCATGTCATAGAATTACTTGGGGTTTTTTAATACCTAAAGTTAAAAATCTCATTAAATAATGCTAGAAATTTATTATTTTATGAATATTATATCAGAATGAGTTTTTAAAGACTGAATTAATATGGACAATCAGTGACTCAATTCTGCTTATTAATAAGAATCAGGACTTTTTGGTAAACACACTGACAACTTCATAGTTTCTTCACCAATGCAGTGGAATTGTTTTTATAATCTTTTTGAGATGATTGTATACACTAGGTTCCCTAGTTTTCTAAGTTCTATATCTAGTAGCTTTTCTTTCTTTTCAAGATTAATTAAAATTGAAGTTTATTTGTAGTTTGAAGCCCTTTTATAACAAATGTCTTTCTAGTTAGGTCCTGAGACTGTAAATTTGGGGAAACTCTGTATTATAATGAAAAACTTTAATTTTAGAATGTTTTTTAAAGTAGACTATTTTATTACTTTTTAGAATTTTATAGGGGCTGGAGGTGTAGCTCAGTGGTAGAGCCCTTGCCTAGCATGTTTGAGGCCCCAGGCTTGATCCCTAGCACCAGGAAAAAATAAAGAAAGAAAAAGAAGGTGTACAAACTAAATTATAAGGAAAGATATGAACACAAACTAGCAAAATTAGACAAGTTATCCAGAATTAGAATGCATAGTAAGTACAGGATAGTTAATATACATTTTGCTCCCAGATTATATTTTTATATTTTTGTCATGCTGATATAAATGAAAAATCTATAATTGCATCAAATACAAATAAAGTGTGAAAAGTTTTGTCATAAATTAGTATTTTTCTAGTGTTTAGTGCCATTTCTAACCCCAGTGTTAGCACTTTCATCTCAGTACTGTTTTTTTTCCCGCAGCATAAATGTTTTATTTCCCTTCACAGACATTCTTACAAAGGCCATACAGGGCTGGGATTGTAGCTCAGCAGTAGAGTGCTTGCCTGGGCATGTGTGATTCACTGGGTTCGATCCTCAGCACCACATAAAAATAAATAAATAAAAAATAAAAAGGTATTGTGTCCATATACAATTAAAAAAAATGTTTTAAAAAAAAGGCCATAACAAATAGCCATAAATTTGTAATGAGATGGGGTGCTAAGTTTTTTTAACTTTACTTTTGAAAAGTTCAGTGTAAAATACTTTGTCATTTCCCTTCAAGGTCATTTGTCTGAGTGTTAAATCTACAAAAGTAAAAAATCTAACTGTAATAATCTCAAAACTGAGCCCATCAGAATGGTCTGGAAAGATTTTTAAAATTAATATGTCAGAGCTCCGTCCTCAATGATTCTAAGTAGTAGATCTTTTGTGTTAAGCTGTGAACAGAAATAATCAGAGAGGTAGAATTGTCTAATTGTCTAACACTGTATTACTTATCTACCTTCAGTGCCTAAAATGACCGGTCTACATATATATGCTAAATTTTTTTTTTAATCACACTTTTTCTACCTGGTGGAAGCAAATATTTTGTTTGGAAAACAATTTTCTTTCTTTGGAACACTTCCTATCTTGAATGTCTGAAGTAGTTTTGAATAAAGGTAAGAAATGGTTGTAAATTTCTTTGAGAAATTTACTTGGAGTACTAGGGATCGAACCGAGGCCCTCGTGCATACCAGGCAAGAGCTCTACCATGGACCTAGATAGATCTCTAGAACAGAGATTACAATTTTTAATATTATTGTTTCCCTCCTTTGTCACAAAAGTGCTACTCCTGGAAGATTCTTTGTTGACATTTACACTACAATTCTTTAGCATGCAAACCTTTTTAGTATAAAAAGTAAATTGTTAAAAAAATGCAAATTATTGAGCTTAAACTATTTTATATGACACTTCATGGCAAAACTGATACTGTTAAATTGTATGAATGAAAAGTACAGTGTACTTTGGAAGTTGTTTTTTCTGAACACTAAAGGAATATATTGTGATAGTTTTTGGCTAATATGCCATTTCTCTATCAATGTTGAAAAGATGTATGTATATATAGGGATGTTGAATAAATATATACATGTGTATGAATATATATCCATATGCACATATATATTTGAAGTATGGAAATTCTGTGATACAGCAAAATTCACTCCTTTTTTCTTTTTCTTTTTCTTTTTTTTTCTTTTTTTTTTTTTTGTGCTGGGGATTGAACCCAGGGCCTTACACATGCCAGGCAAGTGCTCTATTACTGAGTTATATCCCAAGTCCTAACAAATTAATTCCTAATGTCCCATCATAATTTCCTTAGGGAAAGAAAATGAACAATGAGGCCTGTGAATATGTTTCTCTTAAATTATTAAAAACATTTCAAATTAAATGTTAATGATATATACTATCCCCCACTTCCAAGTAAAGTCTTGAATCTCCCCTTTTCATTTTTGTGTTGGGTTTGGTGGAAGATCTCAGTTTCAGAATGAGTAAACTGTAATTCATGCTAGATATTGTCTGTTCCTTCTGTAAGTATGGACAATTATGTGGTATCTTTTCTTCAGTAGCTCTAGTTAAAAAACACTGCTTTTGAGTCAAAGGGCATTAGTGGGAAGTAACCCTCTGTTCTCATAAATAAATTAATGACCTTCTGTTGTCATCACTTTTGATAGTTATGATCCCACCATGGAGCATTCATGTGTTTTATCAATTCTATAGTTATGAAGAATTTTAAAACATTCCCCAGCTCAGCAGTAGTTAGGGGCAAGAAGAGCAAGAAGTTATCATTGGCCTACTTTTTAGTATGCTAGCTTCCTTCTCTTGTTGCATGTTCTCTCCTCAGTTTTTGAAAACCACTTATTATTGCTGAAGAATATGCCTCTAGGCAACTGATTTTATATGTGTGTAGTCTTTGATGCATATACTCTTGTCCTCTTTATCCTATTCCATTCTTCCCTGGACCATAACCTCCATGTTAAAACATCGAATAGTCCTTATATGTGAAATGTAATTAACCAAAATATGTGGAATATGCTGCAGAGGTTCTCAGTGTATTTTTCTCATCATATTTTTCTTTTGGTTTATACATAATATCAATTATGTCATAAATAATGGTGAATTAATTTAATATCATTAGGTTTTCTGGTTACTACATAAACATGAAATTTTATGAGTAAGAAAAACCTTACAAAATTTGCTCTAACATACTTAGGGGTTTTTTTTCTATTGTTGTTTTTATGATATCTTTTCATTACAGCTCTTTAATACTGGAAGGTGTTGAACCACAGAGTACATGTGAATTAGAAGTGGATGCTGTAGCTGCTGACATTTTAAATCGGCTGGACATTGAGGGTACATATCCAATTACTTTTAATATATATTTTTGTTTGTAAAACTTAATGACTAAAGTAGAGTGGAAAATTACTAGAGAACTCCAATACTATGGAAGGAGAATGCAAAAATATTTTTAAGATTTCTTCTGTATTTCTGAGAGGATAACCATTTTTTATTCATATTTTCATTCATATGAGTATGAGACTAAGATAAGTTTAACATTAAATAAAATGAGCCAATATAAAATAATTTAATATACTCTGCCTTTTAATTGTTCTATCTTCAGATTATATACCAGAGAGGAAACCCTAAGATCTATAAATTATGATCAGATATTTGAATTTTATTTCCTTGCTGGGTTTTGGGGGAACCCATAGAAGAAAAACTAACAAAGAAGTTACATAATGAATACAGGCTGGTAAAGGGGAATGACAGGAAGGGAGGAGAGGTGGGAATAGGAAAGACAGTAGAATGAATCAGACATAACTTTCCTATGTTCGTATATGAATACACGACCAATGAAACTCTACAACAAGTTCAATCCAAAGAATGGGATCCTCATTAGAATGAGTTATATTCCATGTATGTGTAGTATATCAAAATACACTCTACTGACAGTGTATATCTAAAAAGAACAAGTAAAAAAATACAGGTTGGAATAGCTTATCCATTTTATTACACGAAGTAGGTAATTAATTTTCTTAAAAGGCAGTGTTTATTATAGAAACAGATATTTTTAAGCAAGAATTGTTCACATTGACCCTTGTAATACTGAAGTGTTATTGTGATTACAGCTCAAATTGGTGGAAACCCTGGTTTACAAGCCATATGGGAAGATGAAAAACTACGGCGAAGAAACAGAAATGAAACTTCTCAAATTAGCCAACCTGAATCACAAGGTATATTCCTAATAGTACTCTGACCATATTTTAAACTAAATATTTTAATGGGAAAGTTTACCCATTGAGTTTTTCCCTTAACACTAGATTTTACTTTCCAAATTATCTTTAAAATTTTTATGTATTTTTCCTATTGTCATTGCCATATCACCAGTAGTTCTTTCTTTACAGCTATGTATACAGTGGCAATTTCTCCATGAGAATTTGACATCTCTACCGTCTTTGGTTCTTGCTGTACTTGATCATCTTGCCCCACTTTTCTGTTCCTTTTCTGTCCTCTAGTGTGTGCTGTTTTTCTGTATTTCCAAATAAGCTGTAGAAAACTATGAATGTCAACTTAGAAACACTGTTGAGTTTACTAAGCTTTGATAACACAACCATGAAATGCAGCCCCCGAATTATTTTCTGGGAATGTCATATCAACTCTCACTTTGATCATCACATACAGTTCTGAGGAAAATACTCATTTACAAGTAAATATTACAACATTCAAAAAGAATTTGAGAAGACTCAAAAACCATGGATACAACAAATATTTTTAAATAAAGGTCAAAGAATAAAAGACAATTCAAAAGGCAAATCTGTTTAAGATATAGTGGCAAGCCTATATTGAAATCCAATAAAACTTTAAATTTTTATAATGTTTACAGCACTAAAAATGTTTTGATAAAATTTGTATGCCCTTTAAAATAGAAAGATTATATTTACAAAGAGAAAATTTCTGGTTTCTGGATGGATCTATGATACATTTATAGATAGAAAGCAGTGTTTTTCTCTTAGATTTGTTGTAATTATTAAATTAATTTATAACTTCACTAACAAGCATTTCTCTTTTGTTTGATTCCGTAATAGAAGTACACGTAGGTGGTGTTTTAGGTGTCAGGAGAAAGATAGGAAATTGCTATTGAAAAAATTCGAAGCTTGCCAGGCACAGTGGCGCATGCCTGTAATCCCAGCGACTCAGAAGGCTGAGGCAGGAGTATCACAAGTTCAAAGCCAGTCTCAGTAATTTAGTGAGGCCCTGTCTCTAAATAAAATATAAAATAGGCCGGGAATGTGGCTCAGTGGTCATGTGCCCCTAAGTTCAATATCTAGTACCAAAAAAAAAAAATTTTTTTTTTAAAGCTGCTATAGAAGAAAGGAGGGCTGGGGTTGTAGTTCAGTGGTTGAGTGCTTGCCTAGCACATGTGAGGTCCTGGGTTCCATCCTCAGCACCACATAAAATTAAATAAATAAAATAAAGGAATCGTGTCCCTCTACAACTAAAAAATACATTTTTAAACTAAGAAGAAAGGAAAATATTTTATTCATTTGCTATCTACATTTTTTAATGCTCTTTTAAAATTCAAAGATCGCAGGTTTGTGCCATCAACGGAAAGTGAAAAAAAATTTCAGAAGAGACTTCAGGAAATTCTCAAACAGAATGATTTCTCTGTGTAAGTGGTTATTTATTATAGATCTCAGAACTGATTTTAATTATTGCTTTGATGTCTAGCTTGTTATAAAGGATATGTTTTAATTAAACAGAACATTATCAGGATCTGTGGACTACAGTGATATATCGCAGGAGTTCTCTCCTGAGTTAACATTGCATTCTGAGGTTCTGTCTCCTGAAATGCTTCAGTGTACACCAGCCAATATGATAGAAGTCCACAAAGACACAGAGCTGAGCAAAGGTGAGATTATCTTTTTAAATACAGAAAATAGTCCAACAGACATCTGTGTATTTAACAGTGAGATATTAATATTTGATTTGGTTTGCTAGGGGTCCCCCCCCCCATGAAATAAACATGGATATAGTAAAAATCCTCTCCCATTGATATACCCTTTTAATATCTCCATAGGTAAGCACTGTCCTGAAGTTGGTACAAACTGTGCCATATATGATTTTGTATTTTGTGTTATATCTGTCAACAATATAAACTATTGTTTTAGATTTTTAATTTTATATAAATGGTGTCCTGAATAACATAGGTTAAGCACCTTGCTTTTTTCATTCAACATTATCTATTTTTAAGAAATTTAATTGAAATATAGTAAATTTACAGAATAGTGCAACACAATCCCCTTTTAGAACATTTCCATCAGCTCAGTGGATCCTTCGTGTTCATTTGCAGATAGGACCCTTCCCATCCCTGACCACTAATCCATTTTCTCAAGTCTCTAAATTTGTCCTTTTTAGATATGTCATTTAAATGAAATCATACAGTATGTATTTTTTGTGCCTGCCTTTAGCATCATACTTTCATGGTTCATCCATGTTATAGTGTCTACTTGTATTCCTTTGTATTGTCAAATAGTATTCCATTATGTGGATATACCATATTTTGATTCCATTTATCAGTTGATGAATATTTGAATTGTTTTCACTTTTGACTGATGATAATACTGCTATAAGCAGTGAAACATAAAATGTAGAATAAATATCATGAGAAGAGTTGTAAAATAATGGAAATAGTAGCAAATGAAATCCTTTTAAGAATAAACTTCACTAAAAAGATTGTCTTTCCAGAGAGTAAAAAGAATAATGTTCCTGTGAATATTTGAGTACAAGTCTTTGTGTGATTATATGTTTTCATTTCTCTTGAGTTGATACAAGTGAGTAGAATTGGTAGATCATATAATAAATTTGTGTTTAGCATCTAAGTAAACTGCCAAGCTGTTTTCCAAAGTAGGCTGCACTTCTTTACATTCCCATCAGCAATATTTAAGGTTTTGTGTGTCTCTACATCCTAACAAACATTTGATATTATCTGTCTTTTTTCATGTAGCTGTCATAGAATGAACAAAATGGTATTTCTTTGTGATTTTAATTTTCATTTCCCACATTACTAATGATGTGGAGCATCTTTTTATGTCAACATTATACTTTGAAATTTGATCCTTGTTCATTCATTTTAGCTGTTTATTAGTGTTCTGAGTTTTAAAACAACAGTTGTGAGAATCTCTACAATTATTAGGTGATTTGCAGTTAGGCAGTGCTGTATCTGTGTCTTCCTATGGCTCTGTGTAGGAGTTACTCTACAGAACACATGGAAATGTAATTTGCTGGATGCTAGGATGTTTGCACTGCACTCTACCCATATAGCATTTGTTCTAACAGTGGTTCTAAATTGCACTTACTTTATATATTATTGATAAATAACAGAATAATGAAAGTTTTACTCAGTAGTCACTTTGTTTCATATGCAAGTTTTTGAGATAAGGGGGGGCTCAATAACATTTGATAGTGTCAAATAATAAATATATACTAATATATAAAAAATGTGCTATTCTAGTTCTTTGAAGTGGTCTTTATTTTAATCTTCATTTTCTAACTATCAAGGTCATTTGGGTTTCTTATCAGTTATTTCTTATAGAGATATCTTCTCTCTACCAAAGCTTTACCTACAAAAATTTAGCTTCTTTTCTCTTTGTCTTTTTTTAAAAATATATTTTTGATGTTTTGTGTGTCTTCAATTTTAATATTAAATTTAATAATATCTTCCTTTATAGTTTGATTTTTGTGCCTGGTTTATGAATCCTTCTCTACACTGATGTAATGAAAATTTTAAGTATTCATCCTAAGGCTTCAGTGTCTTTATGATTTGTTTTTTTCCACTTAGTCCTTCTTTAATTTATTTGAAATAATTCATTTGAAATAATACCTACATAAGTAATAAGAATCTAATTGTATATTGTTTGTGTGTGTGTGTGTGTGAGTGTAAGCAGCTAGTTGTGCCAACACATTTAACAGAGTTTATATGTCCCTCTGGATTCCCCCACCTCTGTTATTCTTCTCTGTTGTTACTATTATACTCTTTCAATTAGAGTTTTTTATAAATTCTTATCAGAGCAGATCTTCCTTATCTAGCTTCAGAATTGTCTTGTCTCTTGATCCTTTAAAGAAGTCCTACTTGGTTAATTTTAGAATCACATTGTTTTATTTCTGTGAAGATTTACCTTGGGATTTTACTGAATTTATCGACTGGTTTAAAAATTTTTAAATTTTTTATACCAACTTATCTACAAACGGCATATTTTTCATTTTATTCTGTATTCATTCATGTCTTTCAGTAGTTTTGTAATTCATCATAAAATTGTTATATGTCTTTTTTGTATATACTCTGGGTCCCTTTCAGTTGTAGTTGTAAATTTTATCTTTCAAAAATTGTATTGTCTAATTGTTGGTATTTGGGAATGCCAGCAACATTTGTATATTAATCTTTTATCCAGCAACTTGTATTAGTGCTAATAATTTCCATATTTTTAAAAAAATTTTCAGTGCATAGAGTCATCATCTGCAAGTAACTATTTAATTAGTCCCCTTCCCATGCTCAGACTTCATTCCTTCATGCTTTAATATACTGCCTTAAAAACTATAGGATGATGTTGAGTGGAAATGTTTACACTCTTTTTCCTGCCTTTAAACTGAATGCTTTTATATTACATTAAATATGAAATTTACTACAGGGTTTTGGTAGGTGTACCTTGATCAGGTTAATACTTCTTAAAATTTTTGTTTGCTTAGAATTTTGTTGTATTTTAAGTCATAAGTTGATATTAAGTTTTACCAAATATTCTCTGAATTTATTGAAATATTCAGTTCTCTTTTATTCTATTAATGTGGTCAATTACATTAAAATAATTTATAATTTTCTAATGATAAACTACCCTCACACTCCTGCAATAAACCTTTTGTGATAACAATGTGGTATGTTTTTGTAAACATTGATGTACCTATTTTTCTAATTTTCTTTAGATTTTAAAATTTTTTTAATAATTGAGAAAGATCTATACTTTGCCTCATTAAGTATGTTGTGGAGTCTCCCTCTTTTTTGACTCAGAATTTTTATTAGATTGAAATAATGTTGATTTAATACATTTCTTCTGGAAAATCATCCATACTTTATATAATATAATTTTTTGTGGGTAGATTTTGTGTATTAAGGGTGAGAGGTAAGGAGGGTAGATTTAAACTATTTGGTTTCCATAATTGTTATAGGTCTACTCAAATTTTCTATTTCTACTCAAATCAGTTTTTATGTCATTTTTTCTAAGAAATTATCCGTTTTTCTGCTTTTTAAAATGTTTTTGGTATAAATTTGTTTGTGGTGTTAACATTTCATTTACCACTCTCCCTTTTATTTTTCTTTTTAAAGTTCTTTTTAGTTGTACATAACAGTAGACTGTACTTTGACATATCATATATGCATGAAATATAACTTCCCATTCTTGTGGTTGTACATGATGTGGAGTTACACTGGTCAGCACTCTCCCTTTTTATTACTAATATAATTTATGTTGCCTCTAATAATTTGCTTTGATTATTCTTTGTAGTCTGTCTAATTATTATAAATTACAAAGAACTAATGTTTGTTGTTGCTTTTTTGGGGGGGGAAAGAGGGTACTGGGGATTGAACCCAGTGGCACTTTATCACTGAGCTACATCCCCAGTCCCTTTTTTATTTTTATTTTGAAACAGGATCTTGCTAAGTGGCTGAGGGGCTGGCCTATAACTTGTGATCCTCCTGCCTCAGCTGCCAAGTCCTCCCAAGGGATTATGGGCATGTGGCACTTTGCCTCTCTCTCTCTCTTTTTTTTTTTTTTTTTTTTTAATTGGTCCTCTCAAGTTTTTTTTTTTTTAATGAGCCTATTTTTCATTTTTCATTTTTTGTTTTTATTAAGCATTCATTATTATCCCACCTATGTCTCAGGCTAAATATTTACCTCAAAAATATTTCTTCCTGAAGATTTTAAACTGAATGCTTTTGAAACCTTGAAAGCACTTAATTTTAAGTCTGATTAAACACCTGAAGCAGGGACGCAGAACTGTTTTTCAATTAGCTGTCATACAACTGCCTGCTTTTTTTTTTCTTAATTTCTTTTTTTCTTTTTGGTGTTAGTCTTTTTTCCCCTTACTAGTATATGCTTTTTATTCTTTCTCTTCAACTAGATTATAATACAGGATTCATTTTTACCTTTTTATTAAAATTATTGAGTCCTATGCATTAGATCCTCTATAAATATTGAAAAACTATTAATATGATTTTAAAATTTCTGAAAAATATAAAAATATAAAATGAGCTTAGTTTTTCAGCTGTAGAGAATAAACTATTCAAAAAGACAGTTTTTCTCTAATCTCCTTTGTATATTTTAATATATAGTGATTTTTATAAGAATAATATGTACACATTAAATAGAATCAGAAAAGATGAAGAGATTATAAATATTTAGTGATCCATAGATTCAGGGGTTATTCTGCTTTGTTTTTATATTAAGCCATGTGACTGGTTAGATACTTCTGTGCCTTTTATGAAGTTTTATCATGTTTAACATGTATCATTAATACTTAAAATTTTTAATTAGTATACTTTGTAATGCTTCCTAATTTACACAAATTTTAAATGGATTTTTAGAGTTAGGCCATTGTGTTAATTTTCTGTATTCTATCATCTTAAGGTCACACTAGAAATAAAGTTGAAGATGCACTTATTAATGAAGAAGCAATTTTGAACCTCATGGAAAATAGTCAGACTTTTCAGCCTTTGACACAAAGACTGAGTGAGTCACCAGTTTTCAGTAAGTAACAGTGCTATCATAAATATTCATTATTTTAAATCAGTTAAAGTAAGTTTATAGGGTGGTATTTTTTCTTTGATTTCAAAAGATTAATGTTTCATATTCAGTACTTTTGTACTTCTAAGTATAAAAATGAAATTTTGTATTAAATGGAGTAGCTTTGTCTTTTTGTTTTCTAAATAGATTTTTTAAAACTATTGTGAAAGGAAATACTTTAAAAAACAAAACAAAACAAAAAAACGCCTGTTCTTTAGCTGGGCATGGTGACATGTACCTGTAAATCGCAGAGACTTAGGAGGCTGAGGCAGGAAGATTGTATGTTCAAATCCAGCCTCAGCAACTTAACAAGGCCCTAAGCAACTTGGTAAGACTGTGTCTCAAAATAAAAACTAAACAAGGGCTAGGGAATTTCCTTAGTGGTTAAGCCTCCCTGGGTTCAATCCCTGGTACCAAAACAACAACAACAACAATTGTTCTTTGATTGGAGGAAACCATATTACTTCAAGAGGAAAATGCACTTATTTTTAATTAATATTCTCTAAGAAGCACATTAATAAAACACTGTAATGTTCTTCCTTAGTATTAGAAATCTGACTTGAAATTTCTTTCAAGGTATTAATTTTAGGGCTAGCATAGCATACGGCAGTTATTTCTGAGTGTCTTTGCATTACACTAAATGCATTTTCATTAGCATCATAAACCATTTACACAATTTCCTATTGAATTTAGTCTAACCTACTGAAATCTTTGGGGAAATTTACTCAACATTTTATTGCATAAAATGAGATATTGTACTTCATGTCTTTTGTTTGTTGTAGTTAATTTTATGCTTCTTTCCTTCTTCACTTTCCATTTTTAATTTTTTATAATATCAGTGTGATTCCAGCTCCATTAAATGTCCTCTTTGCTATTTACATTTTCATCTGAATGAAACATAAATTGACTGATTATGGATAATAACAAAATTTTTGTATATACTCACAATTCAAAACATTTTAAACGAGGAACTATTTTGTTTTTTAAATGAGTGATCACATGTATGAGAAAATCATCTTATAACCGTGTTAAAAATTAATTTGAGGTTTACAATTTAAAATGTTGTAATTCTCTATTTGAATAAATTAATATATATACCAAGGTATTTTGAATTATATTCTAGTTTATTTTTTAAAAGTTAAGAGAGAAACATAGAAAAAAAAGTTAACAAAAGAGAGGCACATTCATATTTCACTACATTAGTCAAAGATCTTGTATCATTGGTGGATATGATTCTACCTTGCCCTAAGGTCACAAAAATGCAGTCTCAGTGTTACCAAAGACCTGAGGCTATAAGGTAGAAAAAATAAAACTAATTATAATTCTTTGGATCATTGCCAAAATGGCTTTTATATGCAAGTAATTGTAGTTGGTAGCATGATTGAACCAATTTTGTAAATATCAATAAAAGAAGTTCAAAACATGATATTTTAGTAAATATTGTATTGCCTCTTTTTACAGAGAAAAGGGTGATGTAATAAATTAGAACAAATATCTGCTTTATGGTCTTTTATTTTTTCTTCAATAACTTTATTGAGATGTAATTCACCCTCTCAAGTGTACAATGTTGTGGTTTTTAATACATTCATGGAGTTGTGTGACCATTACTACTATACATTTCCAGAACATTTTCATCACCCTCAGAAAAACCCTGTACCCATTAGCATTCATGTTCTATTCCTCCTCTCAGCCCCTGGCAACTATTAATCTATAGTCTCTTGTGCTAGATTTATCTAATTGGGGCATTTCATACAAATGGTATTATATATGGTCTTTTGTATTTTGCTGCTTCATTTAATATGTTTTCAAAGTTCATCCATGTTTTAGCATATTTTTTTCCTGCTAAATATTATTCCATCATATAGATAATACCACATTGTATTTGTTTATTCATTAGTTGATGGATGTTTGGGTTGTTCACACTTTTTTGGATATTATGAATGTTCTGATATTATTCATGTACAGAAATTTGTGTGGACACACATTTTCAGTTCTCTTGAGTATATATGTAGGAGTTGAATTTATGGGTCATATGATATTGAATGTAGGGGGAAAACAACAGACTCGTTTTCTCCTGTACTTTCACATAACAGTGAACATGAAAGACTTCTGTGACCAAGTGTGTATCAGTTTTGCCATAGACACCATCAGGATGTCTTCTAATTCAATTCAATTCTAACACTATCTGTCTGGTGACCCCATTGGATCTCTCAGGTTGAGGGCTCAATCCCCAAGTCTCCTACCCCTTTAAGATTGCCTATCACAAGCCTCAGATTGTTTTACCTGTGCTTCTGACTGACTGACTTTAAATTAGAATTCGTAAAGCTCCTTTGTGGGTTTGATTAATTTGCTAGAGCAGCTCATAGAACTCAGGGAAACACTTGGATTTCTGGGTTATTATAAAGGATTTTACGAAAGATACTGATGAATTTCATGATTGCTTGCTCTATTTCTATGAGGTCTGTCGTCGGGATTTTAATTGGGATTGCATTGAATTTGTATAGCGCTTTTGGTAGAATGGCCATTTTGACAATATTAATTCTGCCTATCCAGGAACATGGGAGATCTTTCCATCTTCTAAGATTTTCTTTAATTTCTTTCTTTAGTGTTCTGTAGTTCTCATTGTAGAGGTCTTTCACATCTTTTGTTAGATTGATTCCCAAGTATTTTATTTTTCTTGAGGCTATTGTGAATGGTATAGTTTTCCTAATTTCTCTCTCAGAGGATACATCACTTACAAATAAAAATGCATTAGACTTACGAGCATTAATTTTATATCCTGCTACTTTACTGAATTCATTTATGAGTTCCAGAAGTTTTCTGGTGGAATTTTTAGGGTCTTCTAAATAGAGAATCATGTCATCAACAAATAGGGATAGTTCGAGCTCTTCTTTTCCTATTCGTGTTCCTCTAATTTCTTTGGTCTGTCTAATTGCTCTGGCTAGAGTTTCAAGGACAATGTTGAACAGAAGTGGAGAAAGAGGGCATCCCTGCCTTGTTCCAGTTCTCAGGGGAAATGGTTTCAATTTTTCTCCATTTAGAATGATGTTAGCTGTGGGCTTAGCATAGATAGCCTTTACAATGTAGCAGGGGGTATCACAATATCAGACCTTCAAATATACTACAGAGCAATAGTAACAAAAACAGCATGGTATTGGCACCAAAATAGACAGGTAGATCAATGGTACAGAATAGAGGACACAGAGACAAACCCACAGAAATACAGGTATCTCATACTTGACAAAGGAGCCAAAAACATACAATGGAGAAAAGATACCCTCTTCAACAAATGGTGCTAGGAAAACCGGAAATCCATATGCAGCAAAATGAAACTAAACCCATATCTCTCACCCTGCATAAAACTCAACTCAAAATGGATCAAGGACCTAGGAATTAGAGCAGAGACCCTGCACATAATAGAAGAGAAAATAGGTCCAAATCTCCATCATGTTGGCCTCGGACCAGATTTCCTTAACATGACTCCCAAAGTTCAAGAAATAAAAGCAGGAATCAATGATTAGGATAGAGTCAAACTAAAAAGCTTTTTCTCAGCAAAGGAAACAATCAGCAATGTGAAGAGAGAGCCTTCAGAGTGGGAGAAAATCTTTGCCACACACACTTCAGATAGAGCACTAATCTCCAGAATCTGCAAAGTGCTCAAAAATCTTTACACCAAGAATACTAATAACCCAATCAATAAATGGGCCAAGGAAATGAACAGATCTTTACAGAAGAAGATCTCCAAGCAATCAACAGATTTATGAAAAAGTGTTCAACATCTCTAGTTATAAGAGAAATGCAAATCAAAACCACCTTAAGATTTCATCTTACCCCAATTAGAATGTCTTTTATTAAGAATACAGGCAACAACAGGTGTTGGCGAGGATGTGGGGAAAACGGTACACTCATACATTGCTGGTGGGAGTGCAAGTTGGTGCAGCCACTCTGGAAAGCAGTGTGGAGATTCCTTAGAAAACTTGGAATGGATCCACCATTTGACCGAGCTATCCCACTCCTTGGCCTATACCCAAAGGACTTAAAATCAGCATACTACAGTGATGCAGCCACATCAATGTTCATAGCTGCTCAATTCACAATAGCTAGATTGTGAAACCAACTTAGATGCCCTTAAATAGATGAATGGATAAAGAAAGTGTGGTATATATACACAATGGAATATTACTTTGCCATAAAGAAGAATAAAATTATGGCATTTGTAGATAAATGGATGATGTTGGAGACTGTCATGCTAAGTGAGATTAGCCAGTCCCAAAAATCCAAAGGACGAATGATCTCTCTGATAAGTGAATGATGATGCATAATGTGGGGTGGAAGGGAGGCAAGAATGGAGGAAGGATAGATAGAATAGAGGGAAGGAAGGGGTAGGGCCGGGGTGGGGGAGCAAGAATAATAACAGAATGAGACAGACATCATTGTCCTGTGTACATGTATGAATGCACAGATGGTGTGACTCTACTTTGTATACAACCAGAGAAACAATAGCTGTGCTCCATTTGTGTTCAATGGATCAAAATTAAATGAATAAAAAACAAAAAGATACTGATGAATACAAGATGAAGAGATGGGTAAGACAAGTTATGAAGGAAGGAAAGGGCACAGAGCTCCCAGGCCTCTTGTATGTGCCACTCTCCAGGAATTTCTGCATGTTTGGCTATCTAGAAGCTCATAGAACTCAGTCTTTTGGGGTTTTTATGGATTTTTTTTGCATGACTGATTGAATCATTGGCCTCTGTTGTTAAGCTCAATCTTCACCTCCTCTCCACTCCCATGGAGGTTGAAGGATGAGACTCAAAATCTCCACTCTAATCCCGCCTTGGTCTTTCTGGTGATGAACCTTCATTCTGAAGCTTCCTTGGTATTGCCAGCTATTTGTTAACATAGCAGAGCATAAAGAAGACATTTATCGCTTTGAAGATTACAAAAGGATTTTAGAAGGGAAAATGGGGACAAAGACCAAATATGTATTTTACAGTATCACATATGGTAACTTTATGTTTAATATTTTGAGGGACTGCCAATGGCTTTATCATTTTATAGTCTGATCAGCAGTGTGTGAGGGTTCCAGTTTCTTCACAGCCTTGCCAATACTTGGTGTTATGTATCTTTATTTTTTTATTTTAGCAATCCTAATGTGTATGATGTAGTTTTATAAATAACACCATTAATTATTTTTAAAACTCTTTGGTATTTTTCAACTACGGATTTTTTTTTACTATTTTGCAAGCTAAGTAAAGGTTAAATGAAGGATAAAAGTGTTTAAGTATATAATTTTAAGGAAGTTTTCAACATTAATTCATATTTTTACTCTGTTTTACTTTGAGCACTTATGATGGTATTTTTGTTTAGTAATCTTTAGGATTAAGAAAGAGCCTGGGCAGCTTGTTAAGATGCAAATTCCCATTCATTATCCCCAAAATTGTCAGTAATTGAGGAATGGGGTCTGAGAACCTTCTCTCTAGTAAGGTCTAATACAAATGGCCTAAGGATTACCCTTTGATAGGAGAGCTGCATAAATACCTGAGCCTTAGTCCCAGCTGTATTCTTTTAGCATGTGGCAGCATCTATGATGCTGTCATTGTTTTATAATATCAATTATTGGGTAATTTAGAAATTTGAAGTTATTTGCTGATGATAGTTTCATTTGTTTTACAGTGGACAGTAGTCCTGATGAGGCTCTGGTACATCTTCTTGCTGGTTTGGAAAGTGATGGATATCGTGGGGAAAGAAATAGGGTTCTATCATCATGTCACTCCTTTGGAGACACTAAAATTCCCCAAAATAGTGATGATGAAGAAAATGAACCACACATTGAAAAAGAGGAAATGGAGCTCAGTTTGGTGATGTCTCAGAGATGGGACAGCAATATTGAAGAACAATGTACCAAAAAGAGGTAATTGTTCAGTTATTTTAACAATTTCCTTTTGTCATCATTTCTTTAATCAGAAATTATTTCTTGCTGTTATTCATAACAAAATAACTTATGAACTAAATTGACTTATTTTAAAGCCTTTAATCCTTTTAAAAGTAGTGCTTTGGTTTTCATGTATTATATTCCAGGCAAAATAAAGTTTTGTTGTATTTTAAAAAATGATTCTAACCTTAAAAAACTGTCCTCTTTGTATATACATGCCCTCTGACAGTTAAATTATTATGAATGTAAACAACAAAGTGTGCAGTCAACTTGAAGACAAGAAATGGTTTTCAAATCTGATTAGACTGAAGGAGTTAAATACTGAAAATTAAAAGATGAGAAAATCTCAGAAGCAAGCATAGTACTGTTTTGTTTCTCAAGATAAAATAAGATGGCACTGCACTTTTCTAAATCAGACCCCAAGCTTGATTGACCCCCACCCCTGCATTGTGTGATCTGTGTGTAGAAAAATTGGCCTCTGAGCCCGAAAGACTGACTATACTTCTCTTTTAAACTTCTATAAACTATACTAAAGTCAGTGTTTGAACATTTCAACCCCAAATCCATTTTTGAAAGGGGGAAAGTGTTAATTCATACTTTCAGTTTATTTGTATATAACATAAGTATTTTTTCTACCTAATAAATTAAAGTATTAAAATCTCTAGATACAGTATTATATTCTTCTCTCTCATATCATCTCTACTGTCATAATAGGCATGGTTTATCCCATAATTCAGTTTATGCTTTGTGTGTTAATTGACTGGACCAAGTCTGTGAAAACCATGCCCACTTTAACTTTGGAAAAACAAATGAAATATATGTTAGAAAGAAATCAAATAATAGAAGCATAGTGTCTAGAAAAGGAGATAATTTTTCTCTATATGTTGGATGTTATGCCCCAAGTCTGCCCAAGTCCCATAGTTAAGAATACTGTAAAAGTAAAGAGAAAGAAAGGGATGAATACTAGAAGGATCCATGAATACATTTAAAGAGCATGTGAATAGAAAATATTTGGTCTAATCAGAGAAGAATTATGGGACAAGCAATAAATACGTTTGTGTATTTTGAAAGTTACCGTGGAAAAGGACATAGTCTGGCTCCATATAGCTACAGAGTACAAAACCAGAAATAATGTATGGAAATCAGAAAGGAAGAGTTGTACAATATAGGAATATAATTACTAACAGAGTTGAGAAGAAAGATTTTGTGTAATATAGAATGTAGTTACTAACCATGATAGAAAGATTGTCCTGTGAGACAGCAGGTACCTTATACAGAAAATATAAAAGCAGAGATTATATTAGATCTGTTAAAAAATGTATTTTTATATTTTAACAGATTTATACTGTACTTTTTATATTGGGTAAAAAATTGGACTAGCAGTATTTGGAGGCCTCTAATATCTCTCAGCTCTTAAGGGAGTGATTTTGTGACAAATGGTTATTTTGGAAAATGCTTAAAGGGAAAACTTCCATGTACATATAATAAAGAGATATTGTTTTCAAACTTTTGGAAATAAAGAAAGGAAGAATTAGGTATGGATAGAAAAAAGGTTTGCCCATCCATATAAAAAGGAAAGTATCAGGTTAGTACCAATATGAAATGAAGTTTCAAGAGACTTTCTATCTGCACTTCAAGGTCCATCTAAAATTTTCACTAACCCTACTTTGTACTTCTGCCAGATTGAGTCAGTATCTTTACTGCTTTCTTGCCCTTCCCTCAGCCTTTTTTGTTTCTGTTTTTGTTTTCTTCCATTTCAGAATGTAGTAATTGTGTATTTACAGAGATTTAAAATACACCAGAATGCCCCTTAATTAGAAATTCCTGCGTTCTCACCCAATCTGTTATAAAGATATATCTAAAGATAGGATGAAGGGGAGAATATGAAGAATATGATTAGCTATGATAATCCAAGATATTGTGGAGCTGTGAATTCAGAAATTATGGTGTCTTCTAGCTCACATGAAAGGGATTATAAAATCTATTCACAATAACTTTTTGGCAAATACAGTAGTGGGTCATGTTAATAAAGCAAAGTAAATCTGCTTTTATTTGTAAGTTATAATTTTTAGATATTTTTTATTATTTTACTGTTTTAGACAAATTTTTGGCATCTAAAATGCTCTTTTCTAATGATATACTGACCAGTGTACTTTCACATTCTTTAGGGCACTGTGCAAAAATACCCACAGAAATTCAACTGAAGAGGATGATACATCTTCAGAAGAAGAAATGGAATGGAGTGATAACAGTTTGCTTCTTGCCAATCTTTCTATACCTCAGTTAGATGGAACTGCAGATGAAAATAGTGGTAAGTAATCAAGCCTATTTGTGAACATTTGGTTATTTAAGGGCAAAAACATATATTTTATTTTGAACTATAATCACTTTTCCTATATGGTTGACTAAGGGAGGCTATAGTGACAGTACTGTTTCATCCTTCTCCAAGATTTTTTTCTTTTGGAGAAATATAGATATATAATTCCTTCTCATTTTTAGGAAGATATAATATTTATTAATTATTAATTCCAAGATTTGTAAACTTCAGTTTATTCCATTAAAATATTTTAGTAGCAAAAAGAAACTAAGATGTATACTTAGCTTATTTGAAGTGATAATGCAAACATGCATATTATTTTATAAAAAATTTTAAATGTGACAGTATTTTCCCTTATTCTCTCAAAAGACATTGAATGCTAATCTTTTTCTGATCAGAAGAATGTGTTTAAAATAATGACTAATAATTTTAGCTAACTGTTGATTACTGAAGTTATCTTAATGATAGGAATGATCTTTTTGTTGAGATAACCATTTTAAACATACAAACCTAATTTTATATTAGTTCTTTGTTGGTGATAGTATCTTGATATCAGAAAATATTTTAAAAATTAAGAGAGCGGAAAATAAATTCTTATTTTCTCTCATTCTAGACAATCCTTTGAACAATGAAAATTCTAGAGCCCACTCCTCTGTGATTGCAACAAGCAAGCTATCAGTAAAACCCTCCATCTTTCACAAAGATGCTGCTACATTAGAACCCCCAACTTCTGCTAAGATTACCTTTCAGTGTAAACACACAAGTGCCCTTTCTTCCCATGTTTTGAACAAGGAAGATTTAATTGAAGACCTTTCACAGCCAAACAACATAGAAAAAGGCCTAGATAATTCAGTCACTACTTTTACAACTGAAAGCACTTATTCTATGAAATACCCTGGATCGTTAAGCAGTACTGAAAATTCTCACAAAGAGAGTGGTAAGAAAGATATTCTCCCAGTATCTTCCTGTGAAAGTAGTATTTTTGATTATGAAGAAGATATTCCATCTATTACAAGACAAGTACCAAGTAGAAAGTATACAAACATTAGAAAAATTGAAAAGGATGCACCTTTTATACATGTGAACCGCCACACTGGCGAGAATACATTGAGCAAAAACTCTTTCAACTTTTCTGACTTAAGTCATTCAAAAAATAAATTATGCTCTGAAGGAAATGAAAAAGGAAACAACACAGCTCTGAATAGTTTATTCCCTTCATCATTAACTGAAAATTGTGAATTATTATCATGCTCAGGGGAGAATAGAACTCTGGTGCATTCTTTTGACAGCATTGCTGATGAGAGTGGATTAAATAAACTTAAAATCAGATATGAAGAATTTCAAGAACATAAAACAGAAAAGCCAAGTCTCAGCCAGCAAGCAGCACATTATATGTTTTTTCCCAGTGTTGTTCTGTCTAATTGTCTCTCTAGACCACAGAAACTGTCTCCTGTCACATATAAACTACAACCTGGCAATAAACCATCCCGGTTAAAATTGAATAAAAAGAAATTTGTCAGTCATCAGGAGACTTCTACCAAATGTAGTGACATTGGATCCACAAAAGATAGTTGTATACAAAATAATCCTTATAATAGTAGTCCTAGGAAGGATAATGTATTGGCCAATGATTTAGTTAAAGCTACTCGTGGAGCTTTTGAAAATAAAACACCTACAGACAGTTTTATAGACTGTCACTTTGGAGATGGGTCCTTAGAAAACGAGCAGTCCTTTGGACTATATGGAAATAAATACACACTTAGAGCCAAACGCAAAGTAAATTATGAAACTGAAGATAGTGAGTCAAGTTTTGTAACACACAACTCAAAAATCAGCCTACCTCATACCATGAAAATTGGTGAAAGTTTAGATAGAACTCTCAAATCTCGAAAAAGAAGAAAAATGTCTAAAAAGCTGCCCCCTGTCATCATAAAGTATATTATTATTAATAGATTTAGAGGGAGAAAAAATATGCTTGTGAAGCTAGGAAAAATAGACTCTAAAGAAAAACAAGTAATATTAACAGAGGAAAAAATGGAACTGTATAAGAAGCTTGCACCTTTGAAGGATTTTTGGCCAAAAGTTCCTGATTCCCCTGCAACCAAATATCCCATTTATCCACTAACACCAAAGAAAAGTCACAGAAGAAAGTCAAAACATAAGTCTGCTAAAAAAAAAGCTGGTAAGCAACAAAGAACAGAAAGTGAAAATATTAAAAGAACTTTGTCTTTCAGGAAAAAACGGTCACATACTATTCTTTCTCCTCCCTCACCATCCTACAATGCTGAAACCGAAGACTGTGACTTGAATTACAGTGATGTTATGTCTAAACTAGGTTTTCTTTCTGAGAGAAGCACAAGTCCTATAAATTCTTCTCCACCTCGCTGCTGGTCTCCCACAGATCCTAGAGCTGAAGAAATGATGGCTGCTGCAGAAAAAGAAGCAACACTTTTTAAGGGTCCTAATGCATGTAATGGTAAGACTGTTAATTCCCGTGTAGGAAAAAATAATCGAGCAAGAGCACAGGTTAAGAAATCAAAAGCAAAGCTTGTTAATCCTTCTGTTACTAAGAAAAGGAACAAACGAAATCAGACAAATAAACTAGTAGATGATGGAAAGAAGAAACCAAGAGCAAAACAGAAACAAAAAGCAAACGAAAAAGGTACATCAAGAAAGCACATAACACTTAAGGATGAAAAGATCAAATCTCAGCCTAGTTCTGAAGTTAAGTTTGTGCTGAAACACCAGAATACATCTGAGCTCACAAACAGTTCTGGAGACTCTCAAGTACTTTTTAAACAGAAAGAGGTGTCACTAATAGGCTCTGCTATAGACCATTCCCTTTCTACTCCCCAACCCACTGGAATCAATGCACAACAGAAGATATCTAGCTGCTTTTCTTCTTTCTTAGAGAGCAAGAAGTCTACAGATTTCCAAACATTCCCCAGTTCACGAGATGATTTGCACTCACCAGTTGTTTGTAGTTCTATAGCACCTGGAATCTCAAAAATTAATATTCAGAGGTCTCATAATCAAAATACTATGTTTACTCTAAAGGAATCAGCCTTGATTCAAAAAAATATATTTGACCTTTCCAATCATTTGTCTCAGGTAGCACAGAGTACACAGATACCTTCAGGTATAATGTCTCCAAAGACAGAAGAAAATACAAATATACAGAAAAACTATTTGTCATCTTTTGGAAAGTTAAATGAATATCGTAATTCCCTAGAATCAAAACCAGACCAGGTCCATGCCCCTAATTTTTTGCATTGCAAAGACAGTCAGCAGCAGATTGTGTGTATGGCAGAACAATCAAAGCACAGTGAAACTTGTTCTCCGGGAAATGTGGCTTCGGAGGAAAGCCAAATGCCTGCCAATTGCTTTGTAACTTCCTTGAGAAGTCCAATCAAACAAATAGCATGGGAGCAGAAACAAAGGGGCTTTATTTTAGACATGTCAAATTTTAAGCCTGAAAGGGTAAAACAAAGGTCACTGTCAGAAGCAATTTCACAAACCAAAGCACTTTCTCAGTGTAAAAGTCAAAATGCTTCAACACCTTCAGCATTTGGTGAAGGACAGTCTGGACTGGCAGTTTTAAAAGAATTGTTACAAAAAAGACAGCAGAAAGCACAAAATGCAAATACTACACAAGACCCATTACCTGTTAAACATCAACCAAACAAAAATATTTCTGGTTTCCTTGAACAAAACAAAGCAAATAAACGGACACGATCGGTAACATCTCCAAGAAAACCTCGAACTCCCAGGAGTACAAAACCTAAAGAAAAAACTCCCAGACTTTTAAAAGTCGACTCTCTAAACTTACAAAACCATGGTCAGTTGGATAATTCCCTATCAGATGACAGTCCCATCTTTTTTTCAGATCCAGGCTTTGAAAGTTGTTACTCCCTTGAAGATAGCTTGTCTCCTGAACATAATTATAATTTTGATATTAACACAATAGGTCAAACTGGATTTTGTACCTTTTATTCTGGAAGTCAGTTTGTCCCGGCTGATCAGAATTTGCCTCAGAAGTTTCTGAGTGATGCCGTTCAGGATCTTTTTCCAGGACAAGCTATAGAAAAAAGTGAGTTTTTAAGTCATGACAACCAGAAGTGTGATGAAGACAAGCATCATGCCTCAGACTCAACCTCATGGATTAGATCTGGTACTTTAAGTCCTGAACTTTTTGAGAAATCACCCATAGATAGCAATGAAAATCATCGCCACAACCAGTGGAAAAACAGCTTTCATCCTCTAACAACTCGGGCTAATTCAATAATGGAATCTTTTTGTGTCCAGAAAGCAGAGGATTGTCTAAATGAAAAATCCAGATTGAATAGGAGTTCGGTAAGCAAAGAAGTGTTTCTTAGCCTCCCACAACCAAGCAATTCAGACTGGATTCAAGGTCACACTAGAAAAGAAATGAGACAGTCTCTTGATTCAGTCAATACCTCTTTTACTACAATACTATCCTCCCCTGATGGTGAACTTATGGATGCAACCTCTGAAGATTTAGAATTGTATGTTTCAAGAAACAATGAAATGTTGACACCAACACCTGATAGTTCACCAAGATCTACCAGTTCTCTCTTACAATCTAAAAATGGCAGTTTTACCCCTCGAACTGCTCACATTCTGAAACCACTTATGTCCCCACCTAGTAGAGAAGAAATTGTGGCAACTTTGTTGGATCATGATCTTTCAGAAACTATTTACCAGGAACCATTTTGCAGTAATCCTTCTGATGTACCAGAAAAGCCCAGGTAATCAGAATTTTTTCCCTCCTTGGATCACTTTGAATAATTTTATACATATAATAATTTTATATACATATATTGTACATTATATATTACATATATAAAATATACCTGGATGCTAGTTTTCTGTCTCCAATACTATATTGATAAGTATCATTGTGAAAATTAGTCGTATACTTATTTTAAAAATTTACAAAGTAACTGAGTGGTTGCACCTAGAAAATATATTTATGTTGATTAAACTTGGACCTATTATAATTTAACGCTGTCTCCTTTAAGGAATAAAGGGCAGAGAGGGTCACCATGACATGATGCAAAATTAAGAAATATGTCCGTAATACCTTAAAAGTATTACAATGATCTTTGTTTTTCCTATTGCCAGGAATTGAACCCAGCACCTCACACTACACAGGTATACTCAACAGTGATCATTTTTATTTTATTTATTTATTGTTTTGGGTATGGGGAGTTGAACCCAAGGGTACTTTACCATTGAGCTACATTCCCAGCCCTTTTTGAGTCAGGGTCTTACTAAGTTGCTGAACCTGGCTTCTAACTTGCAATTCCTCCTGTCTCAGCCTACCAAGCTGCTGGGATTCCAGGCATGCACCACCATGCCCAGCTTAAGTGGTATTTTTTTAAATGTTACACTTTTGTGCTTTTAATAAATAACTTCATTTTTTAAAAGGTTTTTGGAAATGAGTGTGTTAGCTTTCTGTCACTAAACAAATATCTGAGATAATCAAGTTACAAAAAGAAAAGGTTATTTTGGCTTACAGTGTAGAGGTTTCAGTCCATGAGTGATTGATCCTGTTGCTTTGGGATCATGGCTAGGCAGCAATTATGGTGGGAGGACATGGCAGAGCAGAATTGCTCACCTCATGATCAAGAAGGAAAAGAAAGAAAGAGGAATCCCCTTCAAGAGCACACCCCACTAATGACCTAAAGACCTCCCAGTAGGTCCCATTTATACAAGTTTTCACCACCTCCCAATATTGCCAAACTCTTTGGGTTACACTGAAGATCCAAATCATAGCAGTGAACATAAGTACTGTTATGATAATTAAAGATTATTTTAAATTGTATCTGTTATAAACCACTTCTTTTTCATGTGGTTCCAGTGTCTTCAGTCTTACTGTTAGTTTATACAATTACCATTGTAGATGGGCTTTGATTCCTCTTATCTCTTCTTTCAAGACTTTTCAGGGTAATAGACAAATATCAAATAGATAAATAGTTAACAGTGGTTGAGGATTTATTCTCTACCACCTTCATCAGTAAGTTAAGGAATACCTGATAAGAGCTAAATTGGAGAAAGTGACTTAATCCAGGAGGTTTAAATGATAGTTCTTGTTGATCCTGCCTCAGTAACTATACTTAACCATTTGCAGAGAGGCAATTCATTTCAGCCATCTAGTTGGAAGTAGAGGAAAATGGTAGAGATGGCTAAAGCAGACCCTGTTAATTTAAATGATAAAAATAACCTGTAATCCCAGCACTTGGGAGGCTGAGGCAGGAGGATTGCGAGTTCAAAGCCAGCCTCAGCAACTTAGTAAGGCCGTAAGCAACTTAGTGAGACCCTGTCTCTAAATAAAATACAAAATAGGGCTGGGGATGTGGCTCAGTGGTGGAGTTCCCCTGGGTTCAATCCCCAGTACTAAAAAAATAAATAAATAAATAAATGATAAAAATAGTTATGAAGAGCCAAATGAGGCAGAGACCACACTGCATATGTGCACTGACCTTTAGCACTACCATGTTCCTAACCTTACCCTAGTTACACACACACACACACACACACACACACACACAGCATATACTCATGTCATTAGGTATTTGTCCAAACCCAAAGGGCAGGAATGAATCCAAATGTAAACTATGGAGTTTGGTTATTTTGGTGGGTCAGTGTAGGTTCATCAGTAGCAACACTTGTACCACTCTGATAATAGAGGAGGCTATGCATGATTGTTGGTTCAGGGGGAAATCTCTGTATGCTTCTTTCAATTTTGCTATGAATTGAAATAAACCACTGTAAAGTTACTTGAGAAAGTCTTTTTTAAAAATTTTACACAGTGAGTGCCAGCAAATACATAAACAATAATTCGTGTAGGATTCCATTTAAGAAAGTTGTGAGGGCTAGAGATGTAGCTCACTTATAGAGAGCCCTTGCCTATCACTTGTGAAGTCCTTGGTTCAATTTCTAGCACCACAAAAATTTTGTTAATTTAAATAGATTATCAGTAATATAGAGAAGTTCCCTTCCTTCCTGATGACTTGAAGTATAAGGCAGAAACTCTCCTTTTCTTCCCAGGAGTTTTATTTATTACCCACTTGGGACTCTCTCTGAAATATTCCTTTTCTCACCAACAGTTTTATTTAGTACCCACATGGGACTCTGTTTCACTGCTAGAATATATGAATGTATGTTTCTTAGACATTAGTTTCCTTTATTTGGGAGCTTTGACTTTATTAAGAATAATGGTAAACTATTTTTTTCTATCTCAGCCATATATGGTATTTTAATTTTTAGTTAACAAACTTGCCATGTGATATTTACTAATTTTATTGCCATTAATTATTATTGTCCAACTGAGACACTTGTCCTCTAGCTAAAATAAAAGGACAGTAACTACTATTTTTGAGGAATAGTATTTAAAATAAAAATCTTTGTATTCAATATAGAAAATGTAGGAAGTATAAAAGAAGAAATAGAAGTCACCCCATTTCTCTGCCTAGTGTTAGCCTCCATAATATTTTGATGTGCTTTCTTCCTTTATTGAAATGTGTAGTTTTTAATTTATTTTGTTTTGTGAAATGTGCTCTTAGAGTAGTCACAGTATTATGTTCAGACTTAATACTTGTATTTCCAAATTTGAGTATCTTAAAGCATCAATTTGAATTTTTTGAAATATCCTTTTAATGACTACTTCATAGTCTATCACATATATATTATTGGACAGAAAAGTTATTTTTTGTTTGCCAGTATATATAAACTGTGTGATTAGTATCTTTTTCTTAAGCGTTTCTTGTATTCTTGAGTTTTTCCTTATAATCCTAGAAGTAGGATTGCTAAAAATTTTAAGACTCTTGATATATATTGTGAAATTTTTACCATGCTGCTGAAAATATAAAAGAAAGCAAACTCACCACACCTCACCAATGCTTGTTATTCTTGACTTCATTTTTACTTCTATTATCAGTATTGGCATTGGGTATGGTCACATGGTATGTGCACTAATTTCCTTTAACAGCAATAATTCTGTTTCCAATTTTTCATATAGGTGGGGAGAAAGTGCAGGGAAGGTGCTAAATACTGGTTACAGAAACCAGGACTTTTTGGGAATCATGTTTAATTAAGAACTATCTTCATACCCATAAAAATGTTATCATGAGGAAGCAAGAGCAGATTTTATATTGCTACAGTAAACAGAAATAGTATCAATATATTACAGAAAAACATTTTCATTTAATACTTATAACTATCAGAAACTAAACTAGGCTATCCTTTAATTACTGTTTCTCCATATATATATACATTTGTAGCATTCAAACTATGTATTTTGTAGACCTTTCAAATTTTTGTTTTTGTTTGTTTGGTACTGGGAATTGAAACTAGGGGCACTTTACCATTAAGCTACATACCCCAGTCCTCTTTATTTTTTTATTTTGAGACAGGGTCTTGCTAAGTTGCTTAGGGCCTCACTAAGTTGCTGTGGTAGGCCTCAAACTTGCAATCCTCCTGCCTCAGCCTTCTGATTCGCTAGGATTACAGGTGTGCACCACCACACCCAGCTTGGTCCCTGCCAACTCTTAAGTTCTTATGTTAGTGTTAATTCCTGAAATTTAAAAGAAGAAAGAATTATGGTAACTTACCTCAATCGTGTATGATTGTGTGTATATGTGTGTGCATACGGGATTGAAACTAGGGCCTCGCACATGCCAAATGCACACTTTACGAATGAGCTATACTGCCAGTATGTGATTTTATTTTTTAATGATTGAGAGAATTTGAGGGGAACTAAGATGTGTTTAAATTGACTGGTCTTGCTAAACTATCATAGGTACTAGAGAATATAGAAAGAGGCTATAGATAAAATCCAGGAGATATAGACTCTAAATGATAAATGACTCCATGATTTTTATCCATGCATAGTGATATTGAAAAGTTACTTAAGATACTTAGTAGAATTAAGGAATCTGATGAATTTGTGTCATCTCCTTGAAGGAAAAAAGGTTTCATGGTGCACTAAAACAAAATAAAATATATTTTCTCTCTTTTTTATTAATGATTTTTCCAAAGGAAATTAATTTGCTGGTCATGTACTGTGAGGAAAAGCATATTGAAACTAGAGAGTGTTCCTTCTTAAAAAGTGAGGGATGGTTGAATGGGAAGAAAGAAATGGGCATGTTTAAGACTCCAAAAGGGGCTTTAAATTTTTCAGAAAATTAAATATTTTGGTAAATGATTTTTGAAACAATATTTTTGTCTAAAATATGTTGTTTATAGGGAGATTGGTGGACGGCTCCTCATGGTAGAAACACGACTTCCAAATGATCTGGCTGAGTTTGAGGGAGACTTTTCCTTGGAAGGACTTCGTCTATGGAAAACAGCATTTTCAGCAATGACTCAAAATCCAAGACCAGGGTCACCCCTTCGTAATGGCCAAGCAGTTGTCAATAAAGGGTTCAATAATAATCATAAAATGGTTGAGGATAAAAAAATTGTGATTATGCCTTGCAAATGTGCCCCAAGTCGACAGCTGGTTCAAGCCTGGCTTCAAGCCAAAGAAGAATATGAACGTTCTAAGAAGCTGCCTAAAACTGAGCCAACTGGAGTTGTAAAATCTGTTGAGAACTTCAGCCCTTTCGTTAACCCAGATGACAAACCTGTAATGTCTCCAAAATTGGATACAAGTTCACATATACTTCCCACTACAGTACATACTAAGGAAGATACTGATAACTCTCGGATCTCTTTACAAACACCAACCACAGGATGCAGTCAAACTGCAAGTGAAAGTCAGACACTGTTACCAGTTGCCTCTGCAAATAATCCTGAGAAAGATGAAGATGATGATGATGACCATTATATTAGTTATAGCCCTCCTGATTCCCCAGTAATTCCCCCTTGGCAACAAGCAACACCCCCAGATTCCAAAGCATTTAATAGAAATGATAGACCTTCAACACCAGTAGATGAGCTCTGTTCCCTGGATGTTGAAAACTTCATAAAGCCAATAAAAGATAGTACACAGAAAAGCCCCTGCAGTGAGTCTCAGGAGCCTCTGGTGATCTCTCCAATTAATGCTAGGACAAGAACTGGGATATGTGAATCACTTTGCCTTCATAGTACACCAATTATAAAGAGAAAACACCTGGAAAGGCTTCCTGAAGCAACTTGTTTTAGCACTTTATCAACAGGTAAGTGTGTAAATAATGGAAAGACTCCAAAATGATTTCATAGTTAGAAATGAAGATAGCATTAGACTATGTAATGAAAATCAGCTATTTGCATGAAATTGTAGCTCAGCAAATAGTTTATTATTATCATGCCTTACAGTCATATTTAAACTTTTTCATCTTTTTGCTGCAAAATTACTTCGATCTGCTTCCATCCTGTCTTTTTACCTTCTGGATGAATTATAGGAGCCCTCTTAGAAACTTTACCTTCTTTTCAACTTGATTCCCCCCTGCTTTTAACATACACATAAATCTCTTCCACCTTTTAGAATAGAAACAAAAAATTTCTCTTGACTTATATCTTCTGCCAGCTTCTTCTCTTTCTCTTCCTCTTCAAAACCAAATTTCTTAGGGTTTCTCTTAATTTGTCAGCACCATTTATTTGCTTCCTATTCTTTCACTCTAAACTTAAATTGTGCCCCTGTCATTCTATTGTTACAGCTTTTTGTTAAGATTCTGAATAACTTCTTATAGCTGAAACCAGTGGATGTATTTTAGTCTTTTTATCACATACCTTTCAAAATAAGCATTGTCAAATTGATCTTCCTTCTTGGAACTTCTTCTCCCGTTGGCTATCTTCCTACTTCTGTTTCTTTCTACTGACTTTCCTTTGAAACTTATTTCATTATTCTCAGTTATTATCTAAATCTCAAAATTTTATTAAGGTTTGACCTTCAGCCTTCTTTATATTTTTTTTCTCTAAATGATCTAATTCCTGTTCACAGAATTAACATAAGTAACTTACTAATTTATATTTCTAGTTCAGAGCTCTCTTTTAAAGCCCTGCAGCACTAGGTCCCACTGCCTAATTGACATTTCTACTTGAATGCTCAAAGGCACTACAAGGTGGATATTTTTGAAGTTAATTCACAATCTCACTGCATACATTCATCACCACTTCCCTAACCCCCTCATAAACACATATACGTGCTCACACATAGAAATCCATCTGGTCTCCTGGCAGTTCTCTTTATCTCAATTAATAGTACTGCCATTTCTTAGTCAGCTGCATTAGTCAGAAACAATTTATTTGTAGCACCCACCTCATTCCCTGAATATCCACCCTGTGGAGTCCAATCCATTAAGTAGTTTTATCACTTACTTATCTCCTAAATAACCCAAATTGATCTATTTCAGAATTGTCATTATCTCTTTCCTGGGCTTCTGTATTAACCTTCTTACCCATTCCTAACAATCTCTAGTTCTTTTGCCCAGTAATTAGGAATAAGTACCTAATACACTCCTAGTTAATTATTGTTCTTCAGATTTCAGCTCAAAGAAGCCTTACCTTGACCAGAAAAAAATTCCCAATTGTGTTCCCCTTCATTGTACTTATCCCAATTATGTAGTGGTTTCTCTTTACCCACAGTTTTACTTTCAGCAGTTTCAGTTACAGACAACTTTAGTCCAAAAGTATTAAATTAAAAATTATATAAATAAGCAATTTATAAGTTGTATGATTTTGAATATAGCATGATTAAATCTCACGCTCTCCTTTTCAGGATGTGAATCATCCTTTTACCTAGCATATTCATGCTCTATACACTGCCCTCTCGTTAGTCACTTAGCAGCTGTCTCCTCAGTTATCAGATCAGCTGTTGCAGAAGAGTAGTGCTTATGTTCAAGTAATCCTTACTTTACTTAATAATGACCCCAAAGGGCAAGAACAGCAATGCTGGGAATTCAAATATGCCATAAAGTGCTTCCTTGAAGGAAGAAGGTGAAGGTACAAGAAATTATTTTGAGAAAGGGACCACATTCATTAAACTTCCATTGCAGTGTATTATTATAATTGTTCTACTTTATTATTAGCTCTCTCTTACTATGCTGGTTCATAAATTAAACTTTGTCATAGGTTTGTATGAAGTGGAAAATACATATAGGGTTCAGTGGTGGTTTTGAACCTCCACAGGTTTCTTGGAATGTATCCTCTGTAGATAAAGAGAAGTACTTTAATTTCACTTTTCTATGTGTATGGTGAATTTCTGATTCTCTCCAGATTCCATGAGAGCAAGGAATATGTCTTTTCCTCTTCATCATAAATACTTGATGAATAAGTGATTAATTGATTCTCAGGAATAATGACTGAGATTTAAAAAAACAACCTCAGTAATTAAAACCTACATGTATGTAAAAGTGCAAAATTTTTAAGTTACTTTGGAGGGGATCAGATCTGAATTAGTTTTATTTTTAAATTGTGAAATCTTTGGGGGAATTTATAGGACAGTACTCAAAATGGTACCTAAATATTTGAAACAACTGAAGTTTTTTTAAAAAAACAGAAGCAAGTAATTTCAATGTTCAAGTTAAAAATGAAATTTCTTTCTACAGAACCAAAAACCCAGAAGTTGAGTAATAAGAAAGGAAGTAATACTGACACTCTTAGAAGAGTACTCTTAACAACACAAGTGAAGGTAACTATACTAAACATATTTACAGATCAGTGGAAGATCCAGTCTTATTTTTAGATTTCAGTTAGATAATTAATAATTTCATGTCAATTAAAATTTTTATTATATTTTTGCATCATTATTTACGTATCTTTGAGACAACAAGAAATTGCCTACTTTTTAGTTTATTTTTTATTGTTGGGATCTAAAAGATTCTTATATGTAAATACACATATTACAGAGAAAGTGAATATGATAGCCAAAATGTGGATTATGAGGATACAAATACATTAACTGATTACTGGCAAAATCAGAACAATCCAATGACAACAGAGCTCAAGTAAGTGATTTTTGATCCCACCAAAAATATATCCTTTTTCTTGGTTTATTACTTTTTTACTCAAATATAACTTAATTTTTTGATTTTATATCACTAAATAGCGAAGGAAAGCAACGTTATTTACTACTGAAACTGAAAAGTTAAAACTATCTTAATCCAGGTACTAAAAATATCATAGTCACCTAGAAGTATATGGTTATGTGAAAAAAGCATACATTAGACATGTATACTTGGAAATACATGATGGAAATCACTTCCATAATGGCCACTTATAAATATATAAAAAACTACATAAAATATGTTTTAGTATTTATACCCTGAAGTTGTACTTTAAAACATTCATTTATAAAATTGTTGAATTGTAAACTATATATGTTAAAAACAAGTACCAGTGAGTTGTAAACATAAATCAACATTTGGGGGAAAATGGTTAATGGATTTAGAAAGCAGGAAAAATATTTTACAGGATAAAAATATGCAATGAAGATGTTATTTTTTCTACACGTTTGAAGATTATTTACAATATTGTATTACTACAATACTACATGTATCAAAATTTCAAATCTTTCACAAACTTTAGCTGGTATAGTTGTAAAAAAAACTACTTGCTTATCTTACTTTCAGGAAGGGTCAAGATAAATGTCTGTGTGGTATAAATGTTAGCTGTCTACAAAACGTTACTTTCAGTGTTTGGGTTGGGGCTTGTAAACTTGAAGATCAACATTGTTTTCTTATAATTATAACAGATATTTCTATATACATATATGCAGTTATTGGAATGAAAAGAAAAATAAAATTTTTTTCTTAAACTTAGATGATATAAGTTTAGAATTACTAACTACCTTAAGCATAATATCTAAGTGTGAATAAGTAATCAAAAGAAAGAAAATGATAACTCATTATCTTTTTTTGGCTTTTTTTTTTTTTGATAGAATCAATTTGCAGCAGTAAATACCTCAAAGAAAGAAACTTCTCAGATTGATGGACCATCTTTAAATAATACTTACGGTTTCAAAGTCAGCATACAAAACTTACAGGAGGCAAAAGCTTTACATGAGGTAAACCTACAACAGTAAGGACACATACACTCTTTTTATCTGTTAGGTTTTATTCTATAGAAAAATGTGGAAATATTATAGTGAGGGAGGGAATTCTATTCCTGTTAATCTTCGTTTTGTTCTTTTTATTTTATTTATATTAAGTGGAAAAACTTTTAAAGCATCCATCACTTGCTGAGACAGTTTTGTGGTTTTACAACTTTCACAAATCTGATAACTGGAATTTAGTTTATAGAAGCTACAATTAGAACAGCTTTTGAAATATTAGAATTCTGTGTTACAAAGCCTATTATTTTGATATTATACTAGGATATTATATCACATCTCAATTTAATTAGTAGATTAAAACTTGCTATAAAAGAAGATAAATTCATTTATTCACATAATTTCTATGTAATCTACTTCCTTTAATGTTACAAACCATATGCCAAAGACTAGGACACTATCTTACAAAAACGTGTATCAATCACAATATGGATTGGAAAGAATATGTAAATTTATCTTTACTCTAAATTTCTCCATATTACAGAAAACTCAAAGCATGTATTTGACTGGCAATAAGATGGAAATTCAAGTATATTTTCTTTATTGTACTTTCATTATGGCAGCCACTAGCAATATGACTATTGAGAACTTAAAATTCAACCTATATAACTGAAGAAGTAAATTTTAAATTTTATTTATTTTTAATTAATAAAGATTTAAAAACTGATAACCATTTATTGGAAAACATTTTAAGGATGTCAGAGACAACTTAGGCATGTAAAACAAGCTTTCAACTGTAAATTTTATGAAATCTAAATGTAGATCAAGTGTTTCCATAAAAAATTCAACATCCACATTGAGATGTGTGGTATAAATGTAAACTTTGTACTAATTTCAAAGAATCAGTAGGTAAAAGAATGTAAAGTATCTCATTAGTAATTTTTTATATTGGTTACATATTGAAATATTTTAGATGTACAGATTGAGCTTCCCTAATCCAAAAATGCAAAATCCTAAACTTTTTGAGCACTGACATGGTGTTACAAGTAGGAAATCCAATGCCTGACTTCATATGATTGAGTTACAGTCAAAACACAAATGCAGTAAAAATATTGTATAAAATTAACCTTCAGGTTAGGGTTAGGAGGTGTATAGAAAACACAGATGAATTTTGCATTTAAGACTTGGATCCCATCTCTAAGATAGTCTCATTATGTGTGTGGAAATATGCCAAAATCCAAAGCACTGCCAGTCCCAAGCATTTTGGATAATGAATTTTTAACTGGTATTTGATTATATTTTTTAAAGTTTTTAAATCAGTTAAACTTATTTTTACGTTTCTTCAACATGGCTAATAGAAAATTTTTAATTACATGGGACGTCCATGATAATCCTATTGGACAGTGTTGGTTTATATAGTTGTTTTATGTCTTTGTTCTTAAGACAGAATTAGTAACCACCCATAGTGGTGACTTGTTTTTATTAGAATTAGATTAGAACCATAGCCTTGTACCCTCATTTATTCATTTGTGCATTTTTTTATTTAGCATTCACATAGTTCCTGTTTTTTGCCTGACCCTCCTTTAGCCCCTGAAGCCCAGATAAATTAGGGAATAAACCAGGGAATATAAAATGTACACCCATAATTAAAAATTAAAGAAAATACTTCATCAAAAAGTGTTTATTAAAGCAAAATTGACAGACCTTAGCAAAAAGACTTGTTATATTTGGTTATTCTCTAATTATTTGAAAATCTTAATTTTCTATTTGTTGTTCTGCGCAATCCCATTTCAGAGTGATTGGTCCTCTTGAAGTTAAAGTCACTTAGGATATGGTTGGTTGACACTTCTGACAAAGACACAGTCCTAATAGCCACCTGGTGGTCACAATAGGAAATGAACTGAAAAAAATCTGCTATACTCTTATTCTCTAAACTATCCAGAGCTTCTCACTTTCTTGCCATTAACCTAGGCTAATTTCTTCTTCTACATATCAGTACTTAGTGCAGAAGAAAAGGAATGCTTGTTCTCCTTTTCACTCACCTCTTGCCTAGTCACATTCATTAAATCTCTATTAAAATAACACCCCTAAGTGTGAAAATTGGTCTAGTAATGAAATCAACTTCCAAGACTCTTGTGACTTGAAGTTGTCTTCCCAGTGTTTTCCATAGTCTTTCTACATGTTCATCCTTTTCTAATTAGACTGATTGCTTTGTTCTGTTTGGGTTTGAGAGAAAGGTTTTCCATTTAAAATTTTTTTATCAAATTCATGCCAATTGTTAAAAAGTTATTTTTCTTAGCTTTCCATTTTGTTTTGTTTTGTTTTCTCAATTAATAGCAAAGTAATAAGTAGCACCTTCAAAAAAATATCACTTTTTACTTCAAACTATAGGTTCAACTGTAGTTTAGATCACTGTAAAGAATAAAACACGAGACTGGTTTAAATGTACAACCACTTGACTAGACATCTTTCTCAAACAGGAATTGAGAGACATTGCATATATCTAAGACAAATAGTTTTAAGTGTTTTCATTGAGAAATTATAGCACAAATTTTCTAAAACAAAAACATGAATTGATTTAAACTGATCTTGAAAGTAAAAGTTTTTGCTTTTAATGAATCTGTAGAGTGTTAAATTGTGGCTTTGTCTATGATGGCATTTTTTTCTTAATTTTACATACATCTCCTTAGAGTCTTAGTGAAAGATACATCTTTGAGTATGCATTTCTCAAAAATTTTTTTAAATATTATTTTTATTTTCTTTCATAGATACAAAATCTTACCCTAATCAGTGTGGAGTTACATGCTCGAACTAGACGAGACTTAGAACCAGATCCTGAATTTGACCCAATCTGTGCTCTGTTCTACTGCATCTCATCTGACAGTCCATTACCGGATACTGAAAAAACAGAACTCACAGGTGTAATAGTGATTGATAAAGATAAGACAGTCTCTAGTCAAGGTATTATTCATTTTATTAATGATATACCTGCCCACTCTAAGGTGAATCTTTTAACAGGGAGAATTTCTGTACTAGAAATCTAATCCAAGCAAACATAAGGACTTATTTCTAAAATGTTTGTTCAGGTAGGGGTAGGAAGCTGTGTGTAGCTTTGTCCTTGATTCATTATTCTTGCTTGAATTATTGTCAAAAATCAGAAGTGGCCTGATTGTGTGGCTCAGTGGTAGAATGTTCCCCTTGCAAAATGGAGGCCCTAGGTTTCATCCTTAGCACTGCAGGAAAAAAATCATAAGCAATACGATATAAAGATTTTAATAACATTTCTAATTAGCATATCTGGTTTGTTCTAAATATAAACAATTATAAAATACTAATTGTTCTTATAGAATATATAAATAATTATGTATCTCTAGCTCAAGTAGGCAGTCTTCCTTATGTATGCATTTGGCAGGTATTTTGCCACCAACATTATTTCTCTGCTTTAAGAAGTTAAGTTAGTACTATAAGTGAAAAAGAGACTTTTAAAAAATTTTCAACTTTGCTTATATCTCTTTCAACATACTTACACTTTTGGTTCAAAGGTTCTTTACAAAGTATATCATATGAGCATTTTATAAATTTCAAGTAATTCTTTGCAGTTTTAAATGCAGAGAAACAATTTAGAAGTGAATTCAGTCCACTGAGGAAGAAGTCTTAGCACCAAGCAGAACCATATAAGAATTTGAAGTTTGATCAGTGCTGTATGTAGTTGAGCTGGCTTATACCAACTGAAAAAGCCAGTTATTGAATTTTCAAAATAGTCGATGTCACTTTTATATTTTGTAATCAGCCATGATGGGAAGTCTTTACATCTTTGAAGTAGGCAAGCCCAACATCAGAAAAAGGACCTTCCTTTTGTTTTGAAGAGGTGGTGATTAAACATTTTCTAACATACCAAATAGTCTCTGTTAAGCAAAGCTTGTAACTTTGAAACAAAACAGAAACAGTATAATAAAATTTCTTTGCAGGTGATATGTTATTATCTAGGGAACTTTGTGAATATAGATTTTTTAGGAGAATAACTGATTATGAAATTTGAAATTTTAATTATAAAAGTTAGAAAATCTTTTAAGAAATTTTTTAAGAAATTGGGTTAATTATATTTTTACTTTGGGGACTATGTTCTTTGAAATATTTCCATGGCATGCTTTCACTCAGAAGTAAAGTATAATATTCGGTTTATGTTAGATAATACAATACTGTTACATAGTTTAACAGTGTTTTATATATATAATAAGCATTTTATCTCATTTTTTTAAAGATATCAGATATCAGAGCCCATTACTTGTCAGATCTGGAATTACAGGATTAGAAGTTACATATGCTGCTGATGAGAAGGCACTTTTTCAAGAAATTACAAATATAATAAAGAGGTATTATTTTGTTTTTTCTGGTCTTTTCTAGTTTGGTCTTTTCATGCTATTGCAATTAATATAAATGAGGGTATGAAAGAGGAAAAGAGTCTCCTTCTGTAGCCCTTGAAAGTAAGTTTCTACTTTGGGAGTCAGCCACCATATCAGTAGTGTTGGTTTTGGTTATTGTTGTTGTTGTTTTGTTTTGCTTTTTGTTTTAACCATTTGCTAATTGGTATAGATGGTTAATAGTAAAATCTTTTCAGAATTTATGAAAAGGACTTTTAACCAAAATCATTCTAATTTAAAAATAAAATAAGTGGCTCTTTTACATTTTATCAGGAGTGTAACTTTTGGTAGCCATGTGGACTTCCTTATTAAATGCTTTCACTTAAGCTTTCTGCCCATTGCTAGAATTGGACTAGAAAATACTCTTTGGATTCTGATGTACAGATAAAAGCTTTCCTTGAACATTTTTCAGACTTAAACCTTTCTATTTTGCTCTCAGAGTTCAAAAAAGTTCCATTTTTTCTCCTATAAAGACTGAAACAGTATTCTGCTTTAAAGATCAAGGTAATATTCTTTAGACTCCACATCTGATTGAATCCCAGATAGGTTAACATAAACCATTTTGAAAATTAGAAAATAAAAATGTGTATTCTATAAAACAAAATCAAGTTAGATGAGAGCATCAAAAATGTGTTCTACCCATCCTATGGAGGAAAAAAAAAGAAGCCGTTTGTACTACTTATTACTCTGGTGACTGAACAGATTCCTGTCCTTTTGCATCTTGTCATATCTGTACCTTATATCTTCTCACAGAAGTCGCCATCAACATGTCAGATGCTGTAGTGCCCATTTTTAATTCTGCCATCAACTTAGAAAAAGGAACACATGAGGGTTTTGTTCAATGCCATTTTGTGCACTAGCACACATCCAATAAGTTCCTGTGTTTTGTATGCTTATCTTCTCCTTGTTTGTATATCCCAACATCAGGATTACTAGGCATTGTGAATATTGAGAATTTTATTGGTCATTTGCAAGTGTAGTGACTTTCTTAAATGTCCATGAACTGAATTATACTAATCATTAAGGAAACTGGGGTAAAGTGAACAGACCTATTAGGAAAAAAAAAAAAAGTTAACCTTTTAGTTCTATAATATCCTTTATATGTTAGTCCAGGCAACTCTCCAAAATAATTATTCCATTCTTTAGCCCATTTGTTGAATACTTACTCAAAATAGGCTTTGGTGTTAGCTAGCCCCATATTTTTGTCTTGAGCAAATTATATGTCTCTCTAACCTTCTGTTTTCTTTATCTGTAAAATTAGTAATATATATGAGAATTAGATAAGTTAATGCACATAAAACTGAGCTTGGTGTCTGGTACGTAGTATTTTTTTTTTTTTTTTTTTTGGTACATTGTATTTAAATGTTAACTGGGAAAGTACAGTATTGCTGCTGAATATAAAAATTAATAAAGTATAGTTGCATACTTGTAAAGATTTTTATTTCTATTTTTATTTTTTTAATTGGTGCATTATACATAATGGTGAAATTGATCATTACATATTTGTCCATGCACACAACATAACAATATAATTTAGCAATATCATTCTCCAGTATATTTTTCCATTCTTAATATTTTCTCAGGTGGTAAATAGAAAAAGCACTCTACAGTGATATTAAATAAAATCAAATCCATTATCTTCTTGTCAACAATTGTTTCCATATTTCCTTGGACAATTGATAATTTTATATTTTCCCTTGTCTCCCTAATTTAGATTTGTAAACTATGGTTTCTCTTTTTTTCCTGCATCCATCTGTACATTGCTTTCTATTTAACCTCAGAATTTTTTTCAAGTTTATTTCCCTTCTTACTCATTATCACTACCTAGTTAGACTACACTGATCTCATCTGTACAGATGTTAGTGGGTTATTTAAAATACTAACTATGAAGTAGCTTTTCTCTACCTAAAGAAATGAAAACATTTTCCTACTTCTGCTGCTTCTGAATTCTCCAGTTTTATTCACTAAAATCCCATGTACCCAATATTGTTCTTTTGGTAACTTAGAAACCTGAGAGAGTGAATGAAACTCAGTAGAAATCAAAGAACAAATCAGTAAGACTTTGTTATTGTCACCAAATATTTTCACAGAAGAAAATTGAGTTTCTTTGGCCTTTGAACTTAAAATAGGTGTTTTCTTAGCTTTTAAAGTCTATCAAGACTATGTTTATATATGAATACACCACCAGTGAAATTCCACATCATGTACCACCACAAGAATGGGATCCTAATTGGAATAAGTTATATTCCATGTATATAAAATATGTCAGAATACCCTCTACTGTCATGTATATCCAAAAGGAAAAAAAAAATTTTAAAGACTAATGAACCTCCAGGTCAAAATACACACAGTATATCTGAAAAATATTAAAACAACTGCCACGTTATTCTAAGAGAACAAGATCTGTGAAATAAATCTATCAAGCATAGGGGCCCTTTTTTGTTTTTGTTTTCAGCAGTCATTTCTGAGCAGTAGTAGTTTATAAAAATAGACAACTTCTTAATTGAAATCTTTCAAAACATTATCAAAAACTGAGTATTTATGCCACAGAAGGATAAATAGCTGACAGGAATAATAATTCTTGCAACAAGATGTTTCATGAATTGAGAGGTTTAGATGAATTAGAATAACTCTATGAAAGGAGCTAAAAGGGAAGGGCTTACAAAAATCTGGCATCTTCATGTTCTGATGATGCTTAGAAATGTATGTGATGAAAACTCCAGGAATCTTCCAATTTCTTAAGATCAAAGTCAACCAGAGCCACATCATAATGCCTGTTCTGATTCTCTCTTAGTACTTAAAAACCCATTAGCAATGGGTTCTTTCATGTGTATGTGCGATCCTTCAGAGTCTCCCATGGATGATGATCCTTAGAGCCAGTTTCTCAAATTTAGCCTTATTAGGAGTTGCACTGTACTAAATGTAGTTCATCTTTGGTAGTCCTAAGAAAAGTTTTTTAAAGGACAAGATGATAAAGTCAGTTTCAACAAAGATGTGGTGAAGTATTGAGTGTTATGTTGGAAGACTAAGCAGAGTATTGGGATATTTCTCTTCTTTTGAGTACCCTGGAATCTTTCCAGGCTCCCTTTCTGCATATTTACTTCATTGTTGCTTATTGCCTTGCTGTTTCTTGCTTCTCCATGATCGTACCACAGTCTTGTTCATTGTTCTAGAAATACCACTCATGTAGCACTCTACAAGAGGACATTTTTATGTAGGTGGATAACCATTTGACTGTTTTATTAAGCCATTTTCTCAGAAATTTCTACCTTATTTGCATAGAGAAAAACACATGAATAATCTGTACATTATCTTTTTCTTCTAACAGTGTTGAAGGCTACTCTGCAAATCTGTGGTGTAACAATGGATCATGAGCAGATCACTAGATATTAAAATTTATATTATCTAATACACTTTCACAGGGCCTTAGGAATAGGAAAAAAAGAAACAGATACTTGTGCAGAAGTTTATACCTAGTTCTTTTGACATTAGCCACTTAAATACTCCAGAATTAAAATAGGGTATTTTTGTAACATTATTATTTTTATTGACCAATAAAACTAAAGCAATTCAGCACTCACCTTTAAAAAGCATCTATGGAAGTCTGATAAAATATTAGTGAACCAGTTCTAAATTTTGAGTGATCTGCTTATGCTCCATTGCTATATCCTAGACTTACAGAGTATCCATAGATGGCTTATAACAGTAAATAAGTAAAATTCAATACTGCAGACAATAACTAAGGCTTAGGGTATTAGGTGACATAATTTGAACAGGCCTCACATCCCACAATTCAGAGTGACTTTGTGACTAGTTAGGTAAAATCCAACTTTTTTTAGGGGGAGTGGGCAGTACCAGGGATTGAACTCAGGGGCACTCAACCACTGGAGCCACATCTCCAGCTCTATTTTGTATATTATTTAGAGGCAGGGACTCACTGAGTTGCTTATTAGCACCTCACTTTTGCTGAGGCTGGCTTTGAATTCACAATCCTCCTGCCTCAGTCTCCCAAGCCACTGAGATTACAGGAATGGGCCACCATGCCCGGCTTTAAAATTCAACTTTAAAAAAAGCTTTTTGACATTTCACTCTGTTTTTTGGCTATTATAAAGAATAAATATTATATTTATTCTTTTAATATTTTTAATATATTAATATTATATTTATTCTTTTAATATAATAAATATTATATTTATTCTGTTAATATTTCATTGTACCATTAAACTAAGTCATCTTCCTCTTAAGTTGAGAGGACAAACTTGTCATTACTTTGGCCTTCCTTTATGTGAGAAACAAGTCATTACTAAAATTAAGTGAGAAAAAGAAAAGTGTTTCTTTTCCATTCTCTGAGTTAAAACTATTTAAGAGCAGTATGGATTAGGAGGAGAGAAGTGGCAACAGAATGACCTAGAGGTTCCTTTTCCAAAGAAATGCTTTTACATTTCACTCTCTCCTACCTATATCTGTTCTTAATTGTACCATCACTCATATACATTAGTGGTAGTTGTCTGCTTTCCACCCCAATTTCCATCAACCTCTTGCCCAAGTCACATCAAATACCCAGTCCTAGTAAAACTATACTCATTTTACAAAAGTTAACTTCAATTCAGGTACTCTACCCACCCATTTCTTGTTGTATAAAATTTCCGTAGGAACCACCCTATCATCCCTTCCCCATCTGCAATCCATTATAGAATATATATAGATCTATTTTCCTACCCTCTATCATGAAGAAATGAGTTCTTTTGGTTAAATGTCCAAATGTGTGGCCCTTGTTTAATTTTTCCTTCCTTCATTAGGTATGATCCTGATATTCTGCTAGGATATGAGATTCAGATGCACTCCTGGGGCTATCTCTTACAAAGGGCTGCTGCTTTAAGTGTTAACTTATGTCAGATGATCTCGAGAGTACCAGGTATGTAGAGTTGAGAATGTTTTGTGGTTTAGCTGTCATAAAGTAGACAAAGGCAAAATGTTTAAAAGTACTATTGTTCTGGCTCAGTTTTTAATACTAAATTTTGTTAAGTCTAGATACAACCTCATTATAGAAAAAAATTGAAAATCAAGAAAGGTAAAAGAAAAAATTCCCCAATCTGAGTTCTATATATTATTAATGTGTTTCTTGGGATTTTTTTTCTCCTTTCAGTCAGATTTCATATGCAAGTCTTTTTAATAAAGCTTGAATTATACCAGAGGTTGCATTTTTATTATGCTTCCATCATTCATCATCCTATCATAAGTATTTTCCTGTATTATGAGATAGTCTTCATAATCATGCTGAAGCTGCGTAACTTAATATACCATATTTTATTGTACTTGTCTGGTTTATTTTTCCCATTCAGTTGGTTAAGGAGGAACAAGAAGAGTAAAGATATTAACAGTTAACCTATTTGTCATGGATTTTTTTAATATCAGGCTAAAAAATTGCATGAATTTTGGAAGCTGTTTCCAAAGGTTTGATTCTAACTGCAGAGGAGTGGTAATAATATTCATACCAAATTACTTACAGTTTATAAATCACTTTTTATATTTTTGTTTCTTTATAACTACAGAATTTTTAATGCATTTGTTTTAGGATCCCCACAAATCTTACTCAAATAAAATAACATACTTTGGGGGGGGCTAAATGATCAAATATAAAATTGATAAAATTAATTAGAAGGCCATTTCCCAGGGGATATGACTCCAATAAAATGTCTTAAATGTTGACAATTTAAATGAAAAGTTTGAAGCTGGAAGATTAAGAACAGTAATTATTTTGAGCTTTACAAAAACTTAGAAGGAAAAGGCAGAGATACTTTTAGGTATCTTGTGTAAATTTTTTGTAACTTCTAAGTCTTTTGCATTTCATAAATAACATCTGTTTTTTCAACACCTATTAGGATAGGAGAAGCAGCACTAGTGTTCAGATGGGCCTTTTAATTAATTAGTTCTAACATGTAAGGCATATAACTTGGATCAAAAGAGTGACTAAAGCTTATGTACTGGGCTGAGGATTTTGGTCAGTGTTAGAGTGCTTGCCTAGTTTTCATGAGTCTCTGGATTCTATCCCTTGCACCAAAAAAAAAAAAAGTGAGAGAGAGGGAGAGTGTGTGTTTGCAGGCAGGGGAGTTATGGCCTTTTAGATTGCTGAAACCATTTTTCTGAGGCAACAGAGTATATAAAAATATAGGGGGTACAATAAAAACAATATAATTAGGGAGGTAGCATAGTATTGGTATCAAATACAAATTCTAGAGAACGTCTGGAGAAACCCTTGCTAGGTTACAGTCTACCTATATGATGTGAGAAAGTTACTTACCAATCCATGCCTCAGTTGTTGTTTTTTTTTTTTTTAATTTATTCTTTTATTTACTTATTGATTCATTGAACACAAATGGAGTACAGCTATTGTTTCACTGGTTGTACACAAAGTAGAGTCACACCATCTGTGCATTCATGCATGTACACAGGACAATGGTATCTGTCACACATTCTGTTATTAATTTTACCCCCCACCCACCCCCACCCCTCCCTTCCCTCTATGCTAGCTATCTTTCCTCCATTCTTGCCATCTTTCCCCCCCACATTATGCATCATCATTCATATATCAGAGAGACCATTCGGCTTTTGGATTTTGGGGATTGGCTGATCTCACTTAGCATAAGAGTTTCCAACACATGCCTCAGTTTTTTATCTGTAAACTAGAAATAATAATAGAACTAACAGAATGATTATGAAATACTTAGAGTAGTGCCCAAGATCAGAGTAAACATTATAAAAGCATTCTTGCTAAATGAAAAAAAAGGGCAACTTTTAAACATTGTATCTTTAGCATAAAGGAAGAAATAGAGTTGGGTGGGTGAGTGTACGTAACCTTTGGAGTGAGGTAATTCTGGTTTGTAATACTAGTTCTCTTATTGTATAACCTGGGGCAGTATTTAATGTTTCTGAGTAGAATTTTCTAGAAGGCCAAATGAAACTTGTGGTGGTATTTAAGTAAAAGAAACATTGATAAAGTTCACAGAATATAATAATATGCAATATATGATGTTTTTGTTATTCCATTGCCTTTAATCAACAATATTCACCTGTCCCTAGTATTATATAAAAGAAACATATTAATTTCTTTTCTTGGTAAAATCATCACCTAAGAAACTGGGCTCAGAACTCTGTTTTCTAGGAGGAACTCTTCATCTCCATATACAGTTGAGAAGTTCATGCTAAATATGAACATCATTAGTTGATATCAACAGATTTTCAGAAAATTGTTTAGCTTTTAGGTTAAAAACTATCATTTCTTCCAAGAAATGACGAATTTATCAATGGACCTTTTTTATGCTAAAACCAAATAAATGCTGAACCATTAGGTATTTATAAAAGTAGCAGGAGAAATTACCATATTTAAACAGGAAGGGGTCTGTTATTTAAATATACTGTCATCCCTTGATATCCATGGATTCTGTGTCCATTTGTTCTGCATGCTAGATTCAACCGGCCATAGATCAAAAATAGTTTTTCTTAATTCATCTGTAGTGAACATGTATGAACTTTTTTCCTTGCTGTTATCCTCCTAAACAATGCAGTATAGCAACTTTTTATTTTATTAAATATTATAAATAATCTAGAGTTTTTTTGAAGTATGTTGCTATGAATAGGTTTATACAAATACCAAATCATTTTATATAAAGTACTTGAGCTCCACAGATTTGGATATCTGCAGAGGATCCTGGAACTAATCCCTCACAGATTCTGAGGGACACCATTATATAGAAAGAGGAAGATAGAGTGGTATTTTCACATACTTATTTCATAAAATTCCTTCATAATTTAAGGAAGAAAACTTGTTTTTAATTGGTCAAAATAATGATTATTTTTATTCCAGTATAATATAGACTGTGAATTTCATTTCACCTTTAATCTTCATCTTTAATTTTTATCATTCTCATTTATTTTGGATGAGTTTGCTTGAAAGTTTGTTTTCTGTGGTTCCTAATACAATCTGAATTCATTTCTATAGATGACAAACTAGAGAACAGATTTGCAGCTGAAAGAGATGACTATGGATCAGATACAATGAGTGAGATAAATATCGTTGGCCGAATTACACTAAATCTCTGGAGAATCATGAGAAATGAGGTAAAGTGTTTTATCTAAAATTTTTGGAATTAGGAGATTAGATCAATATTAGAATTGAATCATTACAGAGTATTAGTACAGTCTACTCTGTAACTTACGCTTTTTGTGAATTATCTTTATTATACTTATGTAGATTTACAAATGCTTTCTAAAATGCAAAACTACAGGTTTTAGACTTTAATTTTATTTTAATTTTTTCTGGGTCTAAGACAACAACTAAAAAGTTTGTAGCTATAAGAAGATACTGTATTATGTGTTGAACATTCTATAACTTCTTTATTTTTTCCCTTAAAGCCAAATGAAAGTCTGAATCATATGATTTTCTAGATAATATTTATATCCTTGAAGTTTCCTGGTTTCTCCTATTGAATTGTTCTTAAAATATTTTCAGCGACTTAAATAATTCCTAGTGACATAGCATAGGATGTGGATGATACAGAGGTTTGGTATAGATATTCCATCATATATTTTAAACTGCAGTCTTACTCATATTGCCTGAGATAAACACATAAATATATAAACACAAATTATTGAACATTAGTTTCAGGGGTCCTTTCATCTGTAAGTTTAATGCCCTCTCGGGTCTAATTGAATATTCAGGGAGAAAGATTTTGTTAATCTAAGCTGAATACACTTCTGATCTTTATTAAATAAAATGTGAGGAATACCTGTGAGAAAGTTATGAGTTGGATATTTATTTCCCTTTCTCCCTTCCTAGTGGGGCAGATTATCTGTTAGGTTTTGTTGTTGTTGTCATCATCGTTTTTCCTAATCAGAGTATTCCTGATAATTTGGTGATTTTCTTTTTTTCTTTTTCTTTTTTTGGTTCTTTTAAATTATATATAACAGTAGAACCCATTTTTATATAATTATATAGCAGGGAATATATCTTTTTTTTTCCACAATGTAGATTCACACAATTCATAATCCTACATATACATAGGGTAATACTGTCTGTCTCAGTCTACTATCTTTCCTACCCTGACCCCCTCCCATCCCATTTTCCTCTACACTATCCATACTTCCTTCCTTCTTCTCTTGTGTATCACCCCCTCCCCCGTGTGATTGGTGATTTTCATAAAATCCTAGGTTATGACTTTGGACAGAAGCTGCCCTTGAGAATTTTCTTCATAGTAGAGGCCCTCAAACTATGTATTCTGCATTTGGATAGTTCCAGAGGTTCCTTTTTATTTTGTATCTTTTTATCTGTATCTCCCTCATGATACTTAGGAGTTTCTAACTTCCATTATTGTTTTAAAATCTTTGTGATTTTCTTTTCACAAACTACTCTTTATTCTTTATTTAAAAATCATATTGGCTGGGGATATAGCTTAGTTGATAGAGTGCTTGTCTTGCAAGCACAAAGCCCTAGGTTCAATCCCCAGTACCACCACCAAAAACAAAATCATATAGGGGCTGGGGATGTAGCTTAGTAGCATGTACAAGGCCCTCAATTCAATTCCCAGCACCAAAAATAAGTAAATAATAAATAAATATAGTCATTATATAAAACTATTTAAATTTAGAAAAGTATATTAAATGAAAGTAAAACCTTTTTGTTTACTCTAAAACATCTACTCAACAGTTGTACTGCCAAATATAGTTTATAGTTAAAAGGAGAATCTTTTTTCCTTTGCCTTGTTTGAGTTTTTAAATTCTGGAGTTTGGTTTTGTTTTTTATTGGTACCTTATAATTATACATTGTAGTGGGATTCATTGTTACATGTTTGTATATGCACACACACAACAGAAAGGATATGTCAGTTTCACCCCATATCTTCCCTTTCCCTCCCTGCCTCCCTTCCTCTGGTCTCCTTTCTCTACTCTTTAGATCTAAGATCTAATCAACCTCCTTTCTCTCTCTCTCTCTCTCTCTCTCTCTCTCTCTCTCTCTCTCTGTGTGTGTGTGTGTGTGTGTGTGTGTGTGTGTGTACATGTATCTTCCTTTGTATCTTTCTCTATGAGAGAAAACTTATGACACTTGAGTCTGAGTTTGGCTTCTTTCAGTTAACAGTGCTTTCAGGTTCCATCCATTTTCCTGAAAATGACATAATTTCATTCTTTATGACTGGAAAAAAATTTAATATACTACTTTTCACTTGTCTTGAAACTTTGAGCATGGAATATTCTGCTGTTCCCAAGTGATAAACACACTGCCTCTTAAAGAGCTATTTAGCTACTTTAATGAAGAATAAATAACCCATGCCCAGAAGATTATACTGGATTATCTACTTAGTCTTGGCCTTTCAAGAATTTGCCAAGTGGGTCGGAAACAAGCTTGATTCAATTCAATAAATATGGAATGCCATCTTTAATCCAAAATGGTGGCCTGATTTTAGGAAATGTAGGAGCATAGCTGGTTCCTCTGCCATAATAGTGAGGAAGGCAGAAAATATGGGTGTAGATGCTGGTAGACAAACAGATGTGACAGTGAGAATCTGTGGACAGTCTCTTGTGATAGCTTCAGTTTTCTCAATTAATTAGGAATCCCTGCTATAATCAAGATGAGGATTGTGGAGATTATTTTTAATTTATTTTTTGTGATACTATGGATTAAACCTCTAGGGGACTCTCTGCCACTGAGCTATACCTCCAGCCCTTTTTATTTTTTATTTTGAAACAGGGTCTCACTAAGTTCCTGAGGCTGGCCTCGAACTTTCAGTCCTCCTGCCTCAACCTCCCTAGTTGCTGGGATTATAGATTTGTACCTCTATGCCCAGTTTGGAGAGACTTTGAAGAGTGTAAAATAGCTATCTAGGAGAATTCAACAGTGAATAATTAAGAAAATGTAAATTTGAGATTACATCAGGAAATTAAAATGATACCTACCAGCTATGTTCAGATTCACAGATGGAAAGGCAGAATGAAAAGGGTTAGATTTGGCCATTTAGATTTTTCCATTTCCTTTAAGAACATAACTGTCTATATATGTTAACTCTCCATTTTCTGTATATCTTCCCTGTATACTGTTTTCTCTGTGTATCTTCTCCATATATTTTCTTTCATCATTTTCATCTCTTTGTCCTTATCTGCATTCTGAGAAAGCTGTTTGTGTTTGCACTCCATATCACTGATGTAATTTATAGTAGTCTGTTCTGCTGTTTACTACTTTCAGTGTGTTTTCATTCTGCTGATAGCAATTTTACAATACTCATCTAATCTTGTTGTCTTTTTTACTTCATCCTGTTGCCTTTTCTACCTTTTTGCAGCCTGTCAAGGGTGTGTGTGTGTGTGTGTGTGTGTGTGTGAGTGTGGTGTTATGGAAGTATGCTGCATTCCAGTACTGTTTATTCTGGTGTTTGGCAGAAGTTATAGATAAGGTAAGACCAGTTTGGGTCACTGCACTAGGATAAGATCAACATTTAATCTCATATTTAACTCCTGGGTTATAGAAATAGAAAGTAAATATTTTAAAATTATAATGTAATTTAAAAATGTGATGTGCTGTTTGAACTACTCAGAATCTCAGGCTGACCTAAGGATGGGGACTACTGGTTCCTTAATTTCCATTTTGCATTAAAATATTTGCCATTGTCTAGATTGCTTTTGTCTTACAGGTATTTCTGAGAGGTGACCTAGCCTAGAGGCACATTTTATTAATTTGGGCCCTTTTTCAGTATTTTCTCATTAATATAGCTTTTATCTATGCATTTTGATGATGGTAAATATGTCTGTCATTTTTTTTAATCTTTTGCTTTTGGAATGAAATTAAGTGGCTATAGAATGCCTGAGCATTGGGTACTATTACTGATGTAATTCTTGGGAGGATGATGAATTTCCTTTAATTTCTTAATGAACATTTTTGTCTAGTAAACCATGTGTAGTTTTGACTTAATTGTGGTTCAGTTATAAATTTTTACAAAATAGCTTTCATATCTACTAAGAAAAATTTAAAATGATATTAGAATCATTTAGAACAAAATTCACTACATTAAATATAAGCATTACTATAATGGTGTCTTATTCTCTTTTAGGTGGCTCTAACTAACTACACCTTTGAAAATGTGAGCTTTCATGTTCTTCATCAGCGATTTCCCCTCTTTACCTTTCGGGTCTTGTCAGATTGGTTTGATAACAAGACAGATCTATACAGGTAATGTTTTACAACTCTGAATAAAATATCTCTTTCTTAAAATCAGCATTATGTCATCTACAATAAAATGTACACATTTAAAGTGTATTGTTCAATGACTTTGGAAAAATGTGTTCCCTCTATAACCACTATCCCAGTCATGAAAAGGAACATGACGTCCACAGAATTCCCATGAACAAATTTGCAGTCAGCCTACCCAAAGCCTAATCATCCAGGTAAGTACTAAATGGGTTTCTATTATTTGATCAATTTTTCCTGTTCCAGAACTTCATGTAAATTGAAATAATAATCTTCCTCTGCCATGTGCAGTGGCACGCACCTGTAATCCCAGTGGCTCAAGGGGTTGAGACTGGAAAACCGCAAATTCAAGGCTAAACCTAGCAACTTAGCAAGACCCTCAGCAACTTAAAGATACCTTGTCACAAAATAAAAAAAACTGGGGATATAGCTCATGTTGTAAAAAGTCTCTCTGTTCAATCCCTAGTTGTTTGTTTTTTAATGCGTTGTGTCTGACTTCTTTAAAGAAACTCAGAAAGTACTTTTTGAGATTCGACCATGCTGTATAAAGCATGTTGAGATTCAACATGTTGCATGTTATTACTGAACAGTATTGAGTTATAAGATTATACCACGGTTTATCCATTCACCTATTAATGGACATTTGGTGTGCTTTCTTACAGTTTAAGGCTATAGTGAATAAAATTAGAATAAATATTTGTATGCAAGTCTTTATATGACATGCATTCATTTCTCTAGGGGTAGAATTGCTGAGTCAATATGGTTTGTATATGTTAATATTTTAAGAAACTGCCAATCTGTTTTCTTTAGCATTTTATCTATTGCAAATCTGTAGGAAACAAATTTTCTTAGCCCTTATTTGTCTGAAAATATCTTTATTTTACCCTTACTTTTGAAAGATTTTCACTCTGTCCCATTCAACAGTTGAGTTTTAGTTTTGTTCTTTTCCCAATCTAAAGCTTTTATTCCGTTTTCTTCTGAACTCCATTGTTTCTGATGAGAAATCAACAATCATTCTCACTTTTCGAGTATATGAAATTTGTTTTCTCTTCAAGGTTGATTAAACTACTGTTATTTTCACTCTCTACAAGACTTCTAGTGGAAGTAGAGGGAGTTTCTCAATTCTCCTGATACACCCCTAGTCTTTGGAAGTTCCTATTCTTCTAGAGCCCAAGGATGAAGCTTTCTCAGCATTCCTGCTCTTCCCACGGTATCATTTGACCTCTGCTTCACATTGCGAGGTCTTGGGCCCAAGCAGTTTTCCTGACCCTTCTTCAGAGACAGCCTCTGTTCCTTCCTTACTAATGTATTCCTTTACTTGAGGTCTAGGATGGAAATGATTTCTGCCCTTTCCCAGTGATAGTTGGTTATTACTCAGTGCAAGGCCTATGAATGGGATAGGGGAATATATCAGACCCCAGTGTTTCCTAAGCGCCTCCAGCTTGGTAGGACTCAGTCTCCAAAATGTCCCCTGTGCATATTGTCAGGGCTTGGTTTTAAATTTCATCTAGAATAGTTGTGTTGGTTTTGCATCACTGTGACCAAAATGCCTAACAAGAAACAAATTAAAGGAGGAAAAGTTTATTTTGGCTCACAGTTTCAGAGGTTTCAAAGTTCATGGTTGAGGTACTCCATTGCTCTGGGTGAGGCAGAACATACTGATAGAAGGAAATGGCAGAGGAAGACTTCTCTGTTCATACCAGCCAGGAAGCAGAAGGAAAGAGAAGAGGAGAGTTAGGGACAAGATATAGTCTCCAAGGTCATGCCTCCAATGAACTACTTCTATTGTCCAATCATGCCCTACCTGCTCATAGGTTCTCCTCATTCTAGTAGTCCTTTCAGATTATTAACCCATCAAATGGATTGATCCTCTAATGGATTAGAGCCCTCATGATGTAATCATTTCCCAGAAAACTCCCCTCTGGACATTGCTGCACTGGGGACGCAGTCTTGGGAGACATTCAAGGTCCAAATCACAACAATAGTAGGCCTTGTTCTAGAGCAAAACCTTTCTAACACATGATTTTTCTGGAGTCTCAACTGGATGCCAGGGTTGTTAATAAGTGGATGATGATTTTTCTCTTTCATTATAAGCCTCCAATCCCGGCATTATCTGATCTCTTCTGCCTAAACTCAGCCCCTAAGCAAATACTCTCTAATAAGCCTGATAGGATTTCATCTCTGCTGTTTTTAGTTCAGCCTTGGGACAGTCACAAGGAACTTCACATGTGTTTCTGAACCCCAATTCCTGCCCTTTACATAGGTTCCTTATTTCTGGTGCCCTATCCCACAAATCCCAGCTGTGAGCTGCCTGAACTATAATCTCTGCCTCTTTGGCTTAAACTCTCGCATACTACACTATGTTTAGGAAATTATCTCCATGCTGAGCTGAAGTTCGTCTCATGAGTTACTCTTTTGTAAAAAAGCAGTTTTATCCTTCTTCTTGTTCATTGCCCAAAAACAGTTAATTTGACTCTTATCCGGGCAGGAGAATTAGTCCAGGACCAATTACTCCACTATAGTGAAAAATGAAAGCTTTTACATCTACTTTTCTATAAGTTAAAGGTAAAATGATAGTAATAAACTGAAAAATAGTGATATAAAGAACAAAGTCCAGAAATTAATGTCTTTGATAATTAAAATGAGCAAATCTCAGCTTATTGAATTGTGAGGCTAAATAGTGTTAAGGATAGAAAAGCCCTAAAAACAATTTGATATACATGTGGGGAACTATTTTCTGAGCATCTCATCTTATCTTTCAATCCCTTTTGATTCCACAAGGAATCTCATGGAATTGAGCTGAAATTATAGAAAGCCCTGAGCTTATGATCAAAACATAATAGAAGCCCAGCAAGGTGACCTGTTATCCCAGCAGCTCAGGAGTCTGAGGCAGGAGGATTTCGAGTTCAGATTCAGCCTCAGCAAAAGTGAGGCACTAAGCAATTCAGTAAGACCCTGCCTCTAAATAAAATACAAAATAGGGCTGGGGATGTGCTCAGTGGTCAAGTGCCCCTGAGTTCAATCCCTGGTACACCCCCCACCCAAAAAAAAAAACCATAATAGAAAAAGAAACTTAGAAGAGTTATATGCTAATAAATAAACTCACGTGTTAAACTTAACATTAAAAACTACATTCAGTTGTTTATAAGTCCTAAAATGCTCTGAATATATGTTACTACTTCTAATTAGTTATTATGTAAGATAAGTAATTCTGTTTTTGCCAAAGGAAATTGAGAACTGGACCTAATATTCTACATAAGGGAATTGGATTAAACATTAGACCATTTATATTAAATGGATTATGTTATATGGAAAGACTATAAATTGATTTTCTTGGAGATTATTAGGGCAATGAGAATTTTATTTTTAGATTTAAGTAACTTTTGGGGGGGCCGGGGGTACCGGGGATTGAACTCAGGGGTGCTTAACCACTGAGCTAATCAAGGACTGCTTTATTAAATCAGTTTGTAAAGCATTATAATATTCTAATTGTTGTAATATTTTTTAATCCAGATTTGGTCATCTCAAAGCTCCTTATTTATATGAATGAGTTATGTTCCCAAAGTATTATTGTTAGGCTTTTAGAATACATTTTCCATAAACAGTGTTATATCTCATGATAAAATTCCCAAATCAGCCTATAAAACCTTTTCTAATCCCTAATGTTATAGATCTAGAGAACTCATAATACCAGCTTGATTTCATCTGTCATCCAAGGCATAGTTATTAAATAGTATTTCAGTTTCTAAACTAGAGCTATGACCTGGGAATAGAGGGTTATATATAGCTCAAGAAGGTAATCTAGTAAATTTTCTCCTCCACTTCCTGATTGTAGAGCCAATCCTTAGAAAAAGTTCAGAATAAGTGAGTTTTTATTTGGAATTGTCCTCTTTTTTTTTTTTAACCTTCTCCCCAAATGTCCAATCAAAAAATACCCTGTACCCTTAGAATGTGCTAAGTACCCCCATTTCATTAGTACCTAGGCCTGCCTGAATAATTCATGCTTTATAGTTATGTTTCCCTTCATCTTCTCCACAAAAAAACTTGTATTTGCTCATTACAATTGAATCAGACAAAATGTTTGGCAGATGGCGTAATTATTTAATAACAATGAAAAAAACTAACATAATTTAGCTTTGCTGTGTTGTAATTTTTTTAAGGGCCACAATAATCCATACTTTTTTTTTATGTATACCTTGTGACTTGTAGATAGAACTAGAAAGTAGGAATGAAAGAACACTTTTTTAATTTAAAAAGCTCAAATACTTCAAAAAATATTAGTCAAAGTATTTTTTATATTCATACCTATATGAGAATAAATCTAGATTAAAAATGACAGTTATTTGGTAAATTATACAAACTAAATTGTCCCTTGTTAAAAGATAAAGTATGTTTAAGTTGGTAATATTACCTGGAAAGGAAATATTCATATAGGGTGAAATGAACAAGTAATGGGTCTACTTTTGGCTTAGTGAAGAACCAGTTAATTTACGGTGATACTAGAAATTCATTAGGGCAATTATTCTTAATCCGTCATCTTGCTTTCTTTTTATTACATTGTCTCACCTTAATCTCTGTCATAATTTGTTTTGACTGATAGCTCAAGTTCTGATATTAAAGCTTCATAACCTTGGTGGAAAAGGTTTGTAACAATTAACTTCACAGTAATCCTCCATGTCTTTATCTGTAATATAAAGATGTTAAAATAAAATCTTCTACCTCATAAAGTGAAATGAGAAATGTGCTAATGCATATAAAAGCTTTATCACACACAAGGTTCCCAGTAAACAATTAATTCATTGGTATAACTTTCTTTTCAGGATAGAGAATTAGATTACAAATAAAATGGGGAAATAGTAATTACTATAATTATGATAATAGCAGCTACATGTATTGCATTCGCTTTTTCCTAACGCTTCAGAACAGCCCTATTACACCTGTTTTGCACATTAAAACTGGGGACTAACAGATTAAATGATTTGCCTGTAGTCACCTAGTGACTTATAGTGGAGCCATGGATAGAACCTAGAACTAACTCCAGAGTCTACACTCTCAACCAAAATAAAAAAATCTATTAGGATGATTCTATGTATATGTGTACAGCATTATTGTATGTAGTGTAGTAAAAATACTTCTTTTAAAATATATAGTATTAAGCTCATTTATTTAAGCTCTAATAATAGACCATTCTTATGTTTTATTTTGAGACAGGGTCTCACTACGTTGCTTAGGGCCTCACTAAATTGCTGAGGCTGGCTTTGAACTCGCAATACTCCTGCCTCAGCCTCCTGAACTGTTCGAGTTACAGGCATGTGCCACTACTCCCAGCTGATCAGTTTTATATGCATAGTATTTACTATGTGCATAGACAAACTTTTGACCATTTTCCCAAACAATCTTTTGTACTTCAGTAAACAAACATCAACAAATTTAAAGGCCTAACAACCTAGGAAAATAATTTTCAACAGAATGGTTATTTATTAACTACGTTGCACACTTCAAATGAATAGTAAAAATATGGGTAAAAGAGCTGAACAATAAATCTCAAGGGAAAAAATCCAAACAACTGAAATATTCAAGTGTCTACCTGATATGTGGCATGCAAATGACTGGCCTTAATAATGTGTACACAAGTACACAATCCCCTTCCTTATTAAAGTAGTTTCTTTCTAATATGCTGATTGTTTCTTAATTGTATCATGAATTACAAAAACGTTGGCAAGATCAATGTCTTCTAAAACCTTTAGGATGTGGGAAACAATGCAGATGGAATTAAATAAATGTACATTTAATCAATGTACTCTAATAGGTAATTCTCTTGAATCGTTCCCTTTTGTTTTCTAAAAACGTTCATGTTCAGTGTCATTATCTGTTAAGTAAGACAGGCTCTTACATGTTTTATGTTTATTGATCTTAAATTTTCTAATAAGCCTTTCTAGTTTTGATTTACACTTCTGTTCATATTTTACTTTCATAAATGCAGAATGCTTGTGTGCCACCTGACCTTTTCACAAAAATATTGGTGTCTCATTTGACATATTGCTCTGGGTCTACTCTCTGTCCAGAGAGAGGGCAAAGTGTAAATGTGTCTGCTTTTCTGAACTATCCCATCTTTTACAGAAGGGGTGAGCCATTAAATCCAATTGATTTTAAAGGGATGGAACCAATCTATACATAATGCATTGTATCATATTTACATTTGGCAAATCTGTTTTGTTGAAAAGTAACATTAATCTAAAACAAAAAATGCAGATTAATATGTGATACCATTTTTTGCCTGCAAACTAGTAATAACTAAAAATCATAACCCTCAGTGTTGACAGATGCAAGGAAACAAGCGCTTTATTATTACTAGTGTGAATGTAAATTATTAAAACAGTTCTGGAAATCAGTGTGTTCTTATGTATTGAAAACATTGACCAAATTTAGGAATTTATCTTAAGAAAACAAACATTTGCACAAATTTAGGAATCTATCTTAAGGAAACAGGCATTTGTACAAAGACTTACAAAATCAAATAAGCATTTGTACAGATACTTATAAAAATATTCCTCACAGCATTGTTTATGGTAATGAAAGGTATTCATAACAAGGGTTCAGTGATAAATTATGTTATAATTATGTGCTAGTATATTCCATAGCTACAAAAATAAATATGAAGAAATAATCACCATATCTTAGGTTAAAATGCAAGTTATAAAAAATAGTGTTTCTGTTTATCTGTTAAAGAATTTAATATTCAGGAGTTTAGGATTTTTTTAAATGTTAGCTTAATTGTCTTTAACAGTTTTATTCAAATAATATGCATACTTTACAGGTCACCCATATAAAGCACATAATTCAATGACTTTTATTATATTCACAGTTGTACAACCATCATGATTAATTGTAGAATATTTTTCTTGCTCCCAAAATAACCCTGCATCATTTAGCCATTATCCTGTAATCTTCCAAGCCTTTCCTGGCACCAGCCTTCCCAACAAAACCATGCACCATCCTGGCCAACCCCCTTAGGCAACCACTGATCTACTTTCTATCCCCACAGAATTTGCCTATTCTGAACAATTCAATACAAAATCATATATGATATTTTGTGACATGCTTCTTTTAGCCTAATGTCTAGATTTATCTGTTACAGCAATTATCAGTACATTTTTTATTGCCAAATACTATTCTGTTATATGGTGTTACAGTACATTTTATATATTCATTCATCAACTAATAGACATTTGGGTCACTTTTTGGCATATTATTAATACTTCACTGAACATTGGCATTCAATTTTTTAAAAGTCTGTTTTCATTCTTGAATTGATAGATTATATGGTAACTCTATGTTTTGCAATTTGAAGAACCTGCCAGAGTGGTTTTCAAAGCAACTACATTATTTTACATTCCCACCAGCAGTGTTACTAGGGTCCCAGTTTTTCCACATTCTTGCTAACACTTGTTATTATCTGCCATTTTGATAATTGTCTCATTTCTTTTCTTCTTTCATATTCATTTTCTGATTTTTCTGTCTGTATTAGTGATGTATCAAAGGAAAAGATTTTTTAACTTTTAAAATTGTGTGACTGTATTGTCCTAAAAGCCATATGAAGATGGTGACATATTTTAATGTTAAATCTATAAATGAATGAATTTTATCCTTTATAATAGACCCTTGAGTCATTTTTATATTTTAATAATATAGTATTAAATTAACTTCCTGTTATGTATTTAGTAAGGGCTTTTTGCTATTGTTACTGCTTGCTTGTTTGTATTTGTAACAGAAAAGGTGGGGTAACCATATCACCAAGCTCTCCCACTCCTTATTACTTATCCAAAAGAACTAAAATCAGTATACTATAGTGATATAAGCATACCAGTGTTTATAGCAGCACAATTCACAATAGCCAAGTTATGGTACCCATCAACAGATGAATGGATAAAGAAAATGTAGTGTATATACACAATGGTGTATAACTGCCCTTACAAAAAAGAATGACGTTATATTGATCGCTGGTAAGTAGATAAAGCTAGAGAACATCATGCTAAGTGAAATAAGCCAAACTAAAAAAGTCAAGGGTCAAGTGTTTTCTCTCATATATGGAATCCGGAAAAAGAGAAAGAAGGCATAAAAAAGGGGATCTATCAAAAATAAGGGAGAACAATAGAGTAGTGGAAGGAGATCAAGAAGGAGGAGGAAGGGAGAACATGGGGATGTACTGAGGAATGAAATCTAACAAATTATATCCATGTGCAAATATACTACAGGAATTTCACAAATATATTATTATAATAAATAAATTAATTAATAATAATAATAATAGAAGGGAGATCCATAGTGTAGAACAAACAGATCATGGAGGAGGGAAGGGAAAGGGAAGGTACTAAGGAATGAGCTTGATCAAATTATATATTATGTGCATGAACAAGTGTGCTATAATTAATCCCACTATTTTATGTAATTATAATGCACCAAAAAAAATAAAATTTTAGAAAGATAAGGTAGAGTTTAATCTTTAAAAAACATTTAAACCAAAGAACAGAACTTTTGTATTTTCACAGAAAATACTGATTTGAAATATGTTTATCCCATGTATTTATTGTCTCATTTAAGTTACTTTTCTGATTTTTCTAAATTGTCACCAAATTACTGTCTTTTCATAAGAGAACACAAGAAATGCTGCTGTTTTAAACTAGTATTTACACTGAACACAAAACCTTTATGTTCTTAAAAACCTATAGATGGGGCTGGAGTTGTAGCTCAGTGTTGGAGTGCTTGCCTAGCATGTGTGAGGCACTGGGTTTAATTCATAGCATCGCATATGAATAAAAATAAAGGTCCATCAACAACTGAAAATATATATTTTTTGAAAACTATAGATATGATAAATAATTATTGTGTAATCAGCAGTGATGCCTGAGAGGGAATATTAATTTTTATAAAAATAGAGCAGCATCAAGCAAAATATTAAAAGTAATTATCCTTGGTGGTACCACCTAATAACAAGTACTAGTATAAATTTTGTATATTGTTACTAGGTTTTAGGCTCTTAAAATACCTGGAACTTTCTTTTTTTTTGTTTTTGTTTGTTTTACAGTGTTGGAGACTGAATCTCGGGCCTAGTGCATTAGCTAGGCAAATGCTGAGCTATAATCCCAGCCTGAAATTTTATAATGCTAAATATACTTTCCTTAAAAGCTCATATCTTGACCCTCTCTTCGCTGGAGTGACCTCATTTTTAATTGGTTTAGGGCAGAAAATAGTACTAGTTTCAAATGTCCAGCTTTTTCCCTGATGATCATACCATGAATTCTTTTTTAACAGATGGAAAATGGTTGATCATTATGTTAGCCGTGTTCGTGGAAATCTCCAGATGTTAGAACAGCTGGACCTGATTGGGAAAACCAGTGAAATGGCCAGACTTTTTGGCATTCAGTTTTTACATGTACTGACACGGGGTTCACAGGTAGGTAATCAACTTTTCTTGCACACTTGAATGTTCTTTATAAGTGATATGCTTCTTTTGAGGTGTTTGAAATGATTTCATTTTTTTTAATAATACCAACTAATCAATATCTAGATAATCAAATCTTATTAGTGTGATTAGAAATGCCCCTTGGAACTGGGGAATCAGCAAAGAAAATCTACCTCTTGTTTTACATTTCTAATTTTAGCTTGTTCCAAATCCCAAAAGAGATTTTTAATGTAAAAAATAAAAAATTTGAAAATCAGTATAAATGGTGTACATAATGTTTTTTAAATGTTAAAGAGAAATGTGATCTTAGAAGCAATTTAATTCATATTTTTGTAACTAATTTCCCAAGGATATAATTAGATATTTTGTCAAACACTTTACTGAAAATAAGTTCATGCTTTCATTTAACAAATACTTATTTACCTGTGTCTTGTTAAACACTTTGCTAAACATCAGAAGCACTAGGTTAATCACTCAGTTCCTTTATCTTATAAAAGCCTTACATTTAATTATTTTAATTACTTTTGATATCCCTCAAACCACCAAATCAGTAAATATAACAAAAATAGAGTTTTAACTGCTTTAACATTACCTGTTTGTTCATTGGTTATAAACTGTTTTATTTATTCCCCCACAAGTTTTAGAAACTGTATGAGGTGACTTTTAATAAAAGGCAAAGATATCTTAACACCACATGAGGGGCTGGGGTTGTAGCTCAGTGGTAGAGTGCTTGCCTTACACATATGAGGCACTGGGTTTGATCCTCAGCACCACATAAAAATAAGTAAAGGTATTGTGTCCATCTACAACTAAAAAAAAATTTTTTTTTAACATGAGAATATTTCAGTGAACCCCATACTGGGTTTGTTTTTTTTTGTTTTGTTTTATTTTGTTTTGTTTTGTTTTTGAGTGTTTTCTTTTTCTACTACCTCAAACTGTCTACTTAATAGTGGTTATTACAATCAGTAATTACTTGGTCCAGTAACTAGGGAACAATTCAGAAATCCTTGTATTTTCTTGTTGAAAAATTGAGATAACATGTATCTTTCTCAAATCTCCTAACAACTCATATTCTCTAATTTTTCCAAATAAGCTTCTCAAAGATTATTGACCAGTTTCTTTTTTTAAGAAAGAAGTCAATAATTGTGTTCTTTTTCTTTAACCTTTATTTTATTTATTTATTTTTATGTGGTGCTGAGGAATGAACCCATTACTTCCATGCTAGGCAAGCCCTCTACCACAGAGCCACAATCCCAGCCCTATTGACCAGTTTCTGAAATGAAATTGTCAAACTATACAGCTGTCTCTGCATCTGCTTATTTAGGTATAGCTATATTTTAAAATAAAAAGAAATCTGATTGTATCTGTCTTTCCAAAATTTACATATTTTTTTGGTGAATCATTTGCTTACTTTGTAGTTTTTATTAAAGTTATAGGAGTAGGAAAAGGATTTATATATGAACTCTAAGGCACCTGAATGCTGACTGAATAATACTTTATAATTGTAAAGTAAACAACAACAAAAAACCATGCAATCTTATTCTGAAGAGCAAAACATCCCCCAAATAGTTATCATATATTCAAATGACCAGTATATTTGTATTTAAACTGAATTCTCACCTCTCCACTTGCAGTACCGTGTGGAATCAATGATGCTGCGTATTGCTAAACCAATGAATTATATTCCTGTGACACCTAGTGTTCAACAAAGATCCCAAATGAGAGCACCACAGTGTGTTCCCCTAATTATGGAGCCTGAGTCACGCTTCTATAGCAACTCTGTTCTCGTTTTGGATTTCCAATCACTATATCCTTCTATTGTGATTGCATACAACTACTGTTTTTCAACCTGCCTTGGCCATGTGGAGAACTTGGGAAAGTAAGGCTTTTTCATATTTACAGTTATATTGTTGTGCTTTATACTTCTTACTAAAATTTCTTTGAGTGTCTCCTTGTGCTTCACATTGTCCTGTGAGCAAAATGAATGGGCTGTAACACAACTCATCCATTCATTATAGTTGCCTTACTAACTGACCTGGGTCATGATATGATTACTTCAGCCTCTTGGAAGGATACTCATATGAAGAGGATCATGAATGGATAGATCAGCTTGCACCTTTCTTTTTATCTATACAAATATCTATGGTCTGTTTTAATATTGAAATTTATTTTTAATTGATAATATATATCACTTTTCAGTAGAAGGGATTATGATTTTATAATTCTAGTTATCACATTCCCAACATTTTAGAAAAACTCTTTGATTTTTTAAAAAAGTTAAATTAACTCTGGATTTTATTAATTCATATAAGTGAAATTTCATGAATTAAATGAAAAGAACATTTCAAATTCTTAAAGGTATAGATGTTATTCTTGAATGTACAGATATACAGAGTCTTCCTCTATAATGATTTTTGTGCATTTGGGACCCAAGGGTGAGTCTATGGTACACTTTCTTTTATAGAGAAAGTTTGTGAAAATTGTATTGGTAATCCTATCTTTTCATTAAAAGAATTTGGAGAAGTAATTTATAATCTTTCTGTTTAAATTTTTCTTTAAAGGACTTAATATAAGGTGATCATAGGTTGAGTTGAAATCTGGTTTTTCAGTATAGATTTAGCCATAGATTTTAGTATAGTGCCATTTAAGAAATGTCCTTTAAATAAATTATGAATACTTAACTGATTTTTGGTAATGAGGGAAGTAAACATATTACAAAGTACATGAATTGATGTTTAATAAATGTTTTCAAATGAATTTCTAATGGAATTAGGAAGATTCCTAAAATTGCCTAAAAATTTTTCTATGATTTAAAAAAAATTTTCTTTCTTAACAGGTGTGATGAGTTCAAATTTGGCTGTACCTCTCTAAAAGTACCTCCAGATTTACTTTACCAAATTAGGCATGATATCACAGTGTCCCCCAATGGAATAGCTTTTGTCAAGGTAATACTCTTTTCTAAATGAAAGAACTCAACTATAGCTTAACTTTTGAAGAGCTAATAGTGGTTTAGATATTGTTGGCACACAATTGAAAACAAACTAAGTTTGCATGAATATTTTATCTCATTAAGTCAAAGATAAAGAAATCATCCAAAAAGTCACTTCAGAAAGTCATCTTGTTTTGCTTTAATTAGGTTTACAATCTCTTAAGTGTTAAATTGCACTAATTAATATGCAATATTGCAAGAAATAAATTTATACACATGCATAGTATCTGTTCTCTATAAGAATCTAGCATACTTCCGTAGCAATTCAATGATCAAAAGATGGTATCTACAAAAATTTAAGTTGCTTTACCATATACACTCTACTAATTGGTCTTCTACATTATTTTAAGTCAAATGGAGACCACCTTAGACATAATGACACTGTGTTTCTTATTTGCATTTTTAGGAAGACATCCAAATAAATAATAGGGTTCCCTTTTTTCTCTCCTTTTTTTTCCCTCAAAAGAAACCAAGGAACTCCCCCTAAATTGATCATTAGATAAATAGAGGAAGATTATATTGCCTCTTATATGCCACTTCATTTCTATTTCCTTTGCTGAGAGTCTGTACTGGAATCATGAAGCAGGGTGATTGATGGTGGAGTGGACCCCACTAGCCCTCAAATTCATCCTGGTGTACTTATCAAAAGTATCATTCTCTCTTAGTTAGAGGTTATGCTAAACTACAATTAGTAACTTATGAGGACAGTTTTTACCGAGAGTTCATGGTATAATTTGTTTTTGGAAATTTTTAAAGTGTGGTATTTCCAGGGTCTGATATAGAAAATGAGATCTACTCAGAGACATGGAAATAGATTTTTTAATTAAATTTCTCCCCATGTAAATATCAGTTACCATATCACACACATTTCTGCTTATTTGGTCCCTGTTCTTTTTATATTACATCCTAAAATATGGCTGCTTTAAGAGGTACACCAAATGAATTGGAGGTTAGAATGTGTTGTCATCGTCATATACATATTTATATAATATATACATATACATACATATATATTTATTATCTCCCTTTAACAGCATTTTAAAAATTTACATCTACATTTGACCCAGTGTGTAAAACTTAATGAAAACATTTTTTAATATTCAAGAGTGTGACTATCCCATACCAGAGGTTTTAATTGTTTAATTCAACATATATAATCTTGCACATGTCTGTGAATCATCAAAGTTAATACTGCTTTGTGGTTTTCCTTCCTACTGGAGTTCTCATAAATTCTCCCTAGTCTTGATTAATACAAATGGTTTTTTTTTTCTTTTTTCTTTTTTTTTTTTTTTTTTTTTTTTTTTTTTTTTTTTTTTTTTTTGGCAACAACAAATTTTATCACTTCACTATTCATCCCCTCTTCCAGATTGCTAATAAATATAGGCCGGAGGGGATGGCTTAGTGGTCTAAGCATCAGATTTGAAATACCTAGAGTCCCTGGAACTGCAGGTTTGAATGTCAGCAGAGTCAACCCAGCTCATCATTCTTCCAAGGTAGATAAATGGAGTTCCATGCAGATTACTGTGTGGGGTCAATAGGATGAGATCTTTAAAAACTGAGGTTGTATATGAGTGATACAAGTTCCATGTGTCTTTCTGGAAGGATGGGGGTTTTATCAAAGTTTTGAACAACATTTCCCTCTGACTTGTTGTATGGTCACTTATGCACTAGTTGACATCCTCCTTTCTGGAGGCTTCTCAGCTCACATAGAATTGATACATTAGATTTATAAACATTATAGGAACTTTTTAGGAGAAAAATCCTGTTCAAAAGGAATAGAATGTGATGATTTTGTATTGATGGCCACTAGTCCTATGGCCATTCTGTTGTTAGCATGTTTCAATTCATGACCATTGGCAATTATTATACTTTGTGTTTCCTTCTTAGTTGTCTAAATCTATACTGTTTGAAGGATTTTACACATTCTTTTTTCCTTCATGATAGCCTTCAGTAAGAAAGGGTGTGCTGCCAAGAATGCTTGAAGAAATTTTGAAAACTAGATTCATGGTAAAGCAGTCAATGAAGGCGTACAAGCAAGACAGAGCCCTGTCACGAATGCTCAATGCACGTCAGCTAGGACTAAAGCTGATAGCAAATGTCACATTTGGTTATACAGCTGCTAATTTTTCTGGGAGAATGCCGTGTATTGAGGTAAGTGATGCCTGTCTCTAGTATCTTCAAGAGACTGAAGCAGCATCAAGTGAATGAATGTTAATTGAAGGATTTCATTTTGTTTTGAAACCTTAGATTAAGGGGCTTCATTACATAACATAGGATCATTTTTTTCAAGCTAGTTCTTATAAACATTAATATTATTGAGGATTTATGAGTTTTCTCCATGAGAACTGTCTTTATTTCAGCAATAGTTTTTAAAATTAACATATATATATTTCTACATAATCTGGATCCATGTATTAGCAGTAGGTTGCAGTGCCAATTTTTTAATGATATTTACAACTTTGAAACTAAATAATTCCTGTGCTAAATAGAGATCTCATTATAGATAGGTTGGCTTCTCTGAATATCAGAATAAAAATAACTCCATATTTACTAGCGTACCAGTAGATATGAGGCAAAACCTTTCTTTTATAGTGATCAGTGAAAATTGAAAGACACTTTTCATAGAATAAGACAGATTTCTTAAAATGTTTATTTGCTATGAACACAATACAGTGAATAATAATTTACTAGTAAGAAAAAAGAACAGTGTAAACTCATTGTGTTAATGACCCTCTCGTGCCAAAAGAAGTCCAGAGGATATAGTGATACAACAGATTTACAGTAGTTATAGAAGAAAAGCAAGGGAAGAATGAATCCCCACACAGCTCATAGTAGGCAAAGTGAGCTCCAAAAACCTGTGCAAGACAGGCAGTGGCATATTCACATTGAAAGTAACAAAATACTATCCATAATGCAAAAAATAATGCTGTTCACTTGAATTTTTTGGTAATGCTTTTGTTTGTACTAGATAAATCTTTTGGTTTTATAATTATACTTACTGTAAAGTCTATGAGCAATACAAAATTTGTGTCGTTTTATGTTTCTGTAGGTTTAAGAAATATAAAAATACTTTTATTAGTCTAGTAGTTCATATTATGTTCGAAAAACACTGATCTATATGATCTAGTAGAAAAAAAAGAAAATGATTATACTACTAATGTAGAACAAGAATATCAAATTTTTAGGCCATTTCCACTTTTCCTACTTAACCCCCTACCTCTGAATTTTAAAATTGTTTGTTAATATATTTTTATAACAAAACAATGCAGAAATGTTCATTTTATGCTGCTGTAACAGAAAATCTGAGAGTGGGAAGTCCAAAATCAAAAGATACATCTGGCGAGGGTCTTCTTGCTGAATCATCCCATGGTGGGAGTCAGAAGGACAAAAGAGCACATGTAAGAACAAGGGAGAGGAAAGCAGGCCAAACTTATGCTTTTATCAGGAACTCACTCCTGTAATAACTAACCCACTCTGAAATAATGATATTAGCCCATGGATGAGAGGACTTAGATCTCATGACCTAATCTCCTCTTAAAGATCTCATCTCTCAACACTGTTGCATTGGAAACATAGTTTCCATGACTGGGGGAACATTTAAACCATAACAAGAAATTATACTTCTCTTAAAATATATAAATATTTTGACCTTATAATAAACAGAATTTGGGGTGATTTTGAACTAGCAGTGGAAGTGTAGGAGTAGAGTTTTACCAGGAATGTACCACTACTTAACATGGTACTGGGTAACATATGCATCCTTGACCCTAGCCTTCTCAGATATTCTGAGGCTAACAACCACGAGTATGTGTAACTTTACAACAGTACAATGTTGTGTTAACATCTATATGAAATCATAAGTGGAGAAAGAATCTAACATCAGAGAAAAACCTTCTAGTGAGTAAGCGAAAAGTTTCCACCAATGGAGTAAGTATGGAAACTAATCAGCCTCATTAAAAAGGCAGATGGAACTGACAGTGGTCATGTGCTTTCCTTCATTGAATACAGAATCAAAAATATATGACAGTCAAGATCACACCAAAAAATGCTACATCTGGACTATCACAGAGAAAGAAAGACACTGTTAAGCAAGAATTCCTATAAGAATATAGAGAATAAAAAAATGTAACTAATAATTGTGGATTAATATGTCTCAGATATAATCACTGACTTGTTTTTTCATAAATTAAAAAATTTTTTATTTACATTTTTCTCCTAAAATACTGTTAATACTTATAGTAATGATATCTATATGACATATAATTTTTTTCAACTTTGTTACTTTACTTTTTTTCACAGAGTTAATTTGTTTTTTGGTACTGGGGATTTAACCCAGAGGCACTTAACCACTGGACCACAACCCAGCCCTTTTTATTTTTAATTTTGAGACAGGGTCTTACTTAGGGCCTACCTGAATTGCTGAGGCTTACTCTGAACTTGCAATCCTCCTGTCTCAGTCTTCTGAGGCAAGAAAGACTGGGATTTCAGGCATGTGCCACCTCCCCCAGCTACTTTACTTTTCTTGGTATGACTTCTCAGGATTCTAACCATTGCCTAAATTGTAATGCTAGTTATTTTCCTTTTTAAATCTTTTATCTCTAAATATGTAATATTTTCTAATTAGGAACTATGGCACAAACTAGTAGAATCTGTTGATTTAATTACTGGTTCTTCCTTCTTCACCTCCCCCTAGTACTGCTGAAGCCCTCATATAGTGTGGTGTACCCTCCTAGGTGTAAGTTAAATGGTCAGAGTAAGCAGCATTAGACGTTTAAAATAAATATGTTTATGTATTACTTGTGTATATCTCAAAAGCATCTTTGACTTTGACTCTAGGATGGCTTACTCATCTACTCATTTGCCTGCATATTTAAAAGTTTTCTGTTTGAAAGCCACAATAGGGGACAGACTGAACCAAATATTCAAACTTAAGTTTTAACTAGATAATATATTTTTAATGTGTTAAGTTATAATTTACATTCTGAAGTTTTTCTGATGTGCTCAAGAATAGAATTCATGATCTTTATTTACAATCCAAATTAAGTTTGTTGCGGGTTTTATTATTTATTCCTTTGTTCACATACTGAATATATACTTTGTAATACAACCTTGAATAGCCTTTTAAGTATTATTCAATCTTATATTAGTTCAGATAATTCAATTTTTAAATAAAAATTGAGGAATCTAATAATTTTTACTATTGTAATATTGTCATAATTACATAGTTTTTGTTTTAAAATTGTAAAGAGAATGCTTGCTTTCTTCCTTCCCTCCTTCCTTATTTATTTATTTATTGATACTGGCAATTTATTTATTTATTTATTTACTTTAGTCATCAATGGGCTTTATTTTTCTTTATATTCAGTGCTGAGAATCAAACCCAGTGCCTCATACATGCTAGGCAAGTGCTCTACCACTGAACTACAATCCCAGCCCCTCCATTTATTTTTAATAGCAGTTCTCCCCAACACTCAAAGGAAAGTCTACATGTTAATTGATCCTTTTAAATTAATTTCATTTTATTGAATATTTGTAGAATGATGACATTCGTGGCTATTATTTATATTCTTTTTGTTTCATCTCTAGAAGTATTTAGTAATGAAAGTATTTAAATGTTAGTCTTTTGACTTATACTGAACTGTGTTAACAAATGATGTCCAATGTGTTTATACAAATAGGTTGGCGATAGTATTGTTCACAAAGCCAGAGAGACCTTGGAACGAGCAATTAAACTGGTGAATGATACCAAGAAATGGGGTGCTAGAGTTGTATATGGCGATACTGACAGGTAATGAATTTTGGGTTTTGTGGTTCTCTTTTTGCATCTTTTCATGAAACTACTTCTGCTGCATGTTCTAGAAAAATAAAAGCTACTAAAATAAAATTCTTTACCTTGTGGAATTCCTCATAAAATATTTTGGGAAGAGTAGAAAGTTAAACATTCAAATTATGGATTTTAATTCAGGGTCTGCTTATGTCAGTTGTGACACACAGAATTAAAAGTTAGTGTGATTCTGATTGGCCAAGAGATCATGATCTGTAAACAAACCATACACACAGGAATGTGGTCTATATAAACTGCTTTAAATGTGAATAATTCCTCTTACATGGGTGAAGCTGAATTTGGATATTAAAATAATTATTATAAAGGGTAAATTATATACCTTTAAGATCTTTAAGAATTCAGAGACTTACAGAATGTCAGAAGTGGAAGAAGACTTTGATACTTCTTTTAGGCCAGCAGTTTATATGCTGTTGGATGGAACCTCAGAAGGCCTTAAAATGTGCCTGAGTTGATGCTTAAGAAAAATTTTCCTTGAGTAAGAAAATTTCCCAATATCACCCAACTAGTCAGTAATGGAGCCATAAATTGGTACCCAGTGTTTTGTTTCCTCACTGGTGCTTTCTCTGTGTATCAGATTTCACAGGTATTTTATGACTCAAATCAATGAAATAATTTGAGTGTTATTAGAACTTTTGATCATCATTCACTACCTGATCCATTCAACAAATGTTTTGAAATTTGTGTAAGGGCCATTCACTTAACAGTAACATCACCCCAGCAGAGAACAAGTAGGTTATTAGAAGTGCCAAAAAATCTGGGTGTTTAGTTTTTGGTCCTATAGAGTTCCAACCTATCCAATAATATTTTGTTCCTTAGTAATTACTTTTCTCTTGTTAAATTTAATTTTGTGTGTGTGAGGATAGAAGATTGAGAAAATTGTTCTAGGGATAATAGGTAATGCTTGGTAGAATGAAAAAAGTTCTCAACTGAAAGAGAAAACATGAATTCTCAGTCTAGCTATTTATTCCTAGCTGATTGCATGGCAACTAAGGCACTTATGTCCTCTGAGGTTCAGTTGCCTCATTAGAATGCAGGAAATTTGATAGGTAATAGTGAATCATTGTCATCTTCCTTTGCTTTCAAGAATTAGGATTCATAAACAATTTGGAGACCTTACTAAGGAAGGTCAGTTAACAAAGAGCATCAGAAGAATTCAAGGGTACTTTTCTTCTAAAGCAATTATTCTTTATTGTCCATGTAAAAAGTGTAATAAATGAGCACCTTGTATTAATAGTGTAGTAGCTCAATTATTACACATAATAATGGTTCTCAACCATATTTATCCCATCCAATGGGATATGACATACTCCTATCAGTGATTGAAGCTCTCTATAATAGTGATTCTTAGGCAGGATAGCAAAAGACTTGACAAGATACATACCTCCAGGGTAGGGAGGTAGAATCAGAATCTCTTGGGAAATTCAGTTGAGTATAATTAAGAAAAACCTCCTAGGTGATTCCCATGTCCCCACTTATTGCCCCTGTATCATAAAAATCATTGCTGTAAATGTATATTTCAGTCTCTTAACTCAAAGATAAGTGTTATTTAAGTAATCTGAAAGCTCCAGTGACAAATGGAAGCACATTTAAAAAAAAAAATGTTTTCCTATACTGGGAATTGAATCCAGGGGCACTTGACCACTGAGCTACGTCTCCAGCCCTTTTAATTTTTTATTTTGAGACAGGGTCTCACTAAGTTTCTGAGGCTGGCCTGAAACTCGGGATTCTCTTGACTCAACATCCCAAGCAAATGGGATTACAAGCATGTGCCACCACAACCAGCTTAAAACATTCTTTCCCTTTTTAGGCTAGTCTCTCTATTCTTTTAAGAGATCCAAAGCTTTCACTGATCCTGGGCCAGCTCTCTTGAAGTTTGATGCCAAATCAAATTATCCAAAACAGCATAACCACTAACAAACCCACTAACACTACTGGATAAATTCTCAAATATATATACCCTTTAATAATGACTTAAGACATATATGTGTATATAAACAAATTATTTTTCAAGAATTTCATTTAAGTGGAACTGTATGGTGTATATTCTCTTATATTTGTCCCTGAAGAGCAAGTGTTCTAATTAGGAGAGAGGAAGGGGAGGAAATTAGAGAATATAGTAATGAGTGCTACTCTAAGAAGTATGTGTATGATGCTGTGGTCACTCAGTCCACCTGGTAAAGTAAAGAGTGAAGTATACTTGGACAGCCCATTGTGTGTGTGTGTGCGCACACTTACATATGTACCTTTAATTTTATCACTTTTATTGAGTTAAATTTTAACAAAAAAGTTCACAGCATATAGTTCAGTATAAAAATGTATAGACCCAGAACGTTTCTAATTACCCTAAAAGTTCTCTCATTTCCCCTTTTGTAATCAGTACCTCACCCTCACTCCACCACCCGACACAACCACTTCTGGATCAGAAGCTATTGTGTTAGGCAGTACAACAATGTGCAGAAGTGAAATGTTTGGATCATGAGGTCTCTGACCTCATCAGTGAATTAATCCATTTGATTGCTTAATAGTTTGAATGGACTACTGAGAGGTGGTAAAGACTGTAGGCAGATGAGGCATGGTTGAAGAGCAGAAATAGGTCTCTGTGGGTATGGCCTTTGGGACTATATTTTGTCCTTGGCATTTTCTTCTCTTCCCCCTGCTTCCTGGCTGCCATGAGCTGAGCTGTTTTCTTCTGCCACGCCCTTCTACCATGATTTTCTGCCTCATCTCCGACCCAGAGCAATTGAGCTATCTGATCAGGGTCTGAAACTGAACCAAAATGAGCTTTTCCTCCTTTAAGTTGTTTTTGTTGGGTATTTTGATCACAGTGATACAAAGCTAACATATAGCTTAGTTTTGCCTTAGACACATGTATGTGCACTTGAATTTTAAAATGTTTGCATTCATCGTTGCATCTGAATGTTTATTTTTCATAAAAACTGTTTGGCAGTCACATATGTTAACTTAAACATACCCTTCAGTTATGACCCAGCAATTCCATTTCTTAATATTTATCTAAGAGAAGTAAAAGTGTAAGTCTGTGCAGAAACTTATATACAAATCTTCATTGGTATTTTATTCATATTAGTCCAAAACTGCCAACAGTCCACATGTCCATGAAAGGTTGAATGGATAAACAATTAGCAGTATATTTGCTTACAATAGAATATAATGTATTAATTCCAATGTATACAATGGAATACCTCTCAACAATAAAATAAGGAACCAGTTAACTGTTACTTTAACACCATGAATGAATCTCAAAGATGTGCTGGGTGAAAGAATCCAGATAGAGAATATACCATATCATTCCATTTATATAAAATTCTTGAAAAAAGTAAAATTAATATATAATAACAGGAAGCAAGTCATGTTAATCCTAAAGCCAGGAATAGTATAAAAAATTATAGAGGTATGTAAGGGAACTTTTGGGGGTGGTAAAAATGTTCTGTATCTTGATTCTTCTGGCACTTATACATATTCTTGTGGTAGGAGAAGTTGCTTGGCTGCCATAATATCAGATTCATGGAACTGTACATTTCAAGTGTTTTCATTTTATTACGCGCTAATTATATCTCAATAAAGTTGATATTTAAAATAATGTTCCAAAATGAAAATTTAGAGCTGGGGATGTAAGCTTAGTAGTGGAGTGCTTGCCTAGTATGCACAAGGACCTAGGTTCAATTCCTTAGCACCTCAAAAAAACAAAACTTACTCAAAAGGAAACTTTATAATAATCTAGTAAAATATAAATAAACATCAAATGTGCCTAAAAGAAAGTACAAAAAGCTTCAAGCATTTCAGAGAATAGCTTAGCTTAAAGGTAATAAGGCTATTCAAGACCTTTTTTCTACCTTAGTGTTAAAATTAATTCAAATTGAAACAACTTTTAAGGAACTTAAGCAAATCTGAATAAAATATTCTTTTTTGCAAACTCTGCCAGCTCTAAGACAGGTACTGTCTCCAGTGTAAGAACATTTAAAGACATTAGATTACTTTATGTGACTAGAAACAAGAATTTCTTTTTTCTACTTTTCTTTCCTTTTTTTTTTTGCTGTGAATTAAACCCAGGGCCTCACACATGTTATAAAGCAAGTGCTCTACCACTAAGCTACATCCCTAGCCCCAGAAACAAGAATCTTAGTCATGTTTTAAGGTATTATCTTTTATCTATTTCAGTATTTAATGTCTTTCCACCAAAATAAGTAGAGGTGAACTTTATAATCTCTCTTGCTTAAATACTGTATTTATTGGGTGTTATTTCTGTTGGTGCTCAGATTGCAGTATATACTGAAATATAAAGTTGACTGGATTAAATTAGAAGAAAATATCTGTCAATTTTGTTTTTTCAATTCTTTTAAAATATTTTTTAATCCATATTACAAATCCTTCCCTCTTGACTTAAATACATTGCTTGTGGAATTGTACATCAGAAATACCTTTCTGGAATTGATAGTATTTTTCAAAAACCATTTTTAGTATAGATGATTTGCCCAGAAATTTCACTTCTGGAAATTTGTTCTAAGAATATTAACAGGTGTGTGAAGTGATTTTTACATGAAATCTTAGCATAAATAAATAAATAACAACCTAAATTTTCAATGGTAGGAGTTTGATTAATTATTGTATAAATATAGTGCAACTGTGAAAATAATGTTTATGAATTAAGTGACATGAAAAATATTCAAAATATACCATTAAATTTAAAGTTACCATATTATATGATCTGTGACAATCAATGAGAAAAAATGTACAGATAAACACAAAATGTTTATAGTGCCTTTTTTTAGTCCATTGTACACAACTGCTGGAGTACAACTATCATTTTTCTGGTTGTACACAAAGTAGAATCATACAATTTGCATATTTATACATATACATAGAGTATAGACGTTTGTCTCATTCTCTTTCCTTCCCTGTCCCCTACCCCACTTTCATTTTCCTCTATACAATCCATCCCTTCTCCATTCTTCCCATGCCTGCCTCCACCCCCACTATGTGTCATCAGCCACTTATAAGAGAAATCATTTGGCCTTTGGTTTTTGGGGATTGGCTTATTTCACTTAACATGATCCTCTCCAATTCCATCCATTTTCCTGCAAATCTCATAGTTTTATTCTTTATGGCTGAATAATATTCCATTGTGCATATACACCACAGTTTCTATATCCATTCATCTATTGAAGGGCATCTAGGTTGGTTCCACAATCTAGCTATAGTGAATTGGGCTGCTATAAACATTGATGTGGCTGCATCACTGTAGGATGCTGATTTTAAGTCCTTTGGGTATAGGCCTAGGAGTGGGATAGCTGGATCAAATGGTGGTTCCATTCCAAGTTTTCAAAGGAATCTCCATACTGCTTTCCAGAGTGGCTGCACCAATTTGCAACCCCACCAGCAATGTATGAGTGTACCTTTTTCCCCACATCCTCGCCAACACCTATTGTTGCTTGTATTCTTGATAATAGACATCTAATAGGGGTGAGATGATATCTTAGGGTAGTTTTGATTTGCATTTCTCTTATTACTAGAGATGTTGAACATTTTTTCATATACCTGTTGATTGCTTGTAGATCCTCTTCTGTGAAGTGTCTGCTCATTTCCTTAGCCCATTTATTGATTGGGTTATTTGTATTCTTGCTGTAAAGTTTTTTGAGTTCTTTATATATTCTGGAGATGAGTGCTCTATGTGATGTGTGTGTGGCAAAGATTTTCTCCCACACTGTAGGCTCTCTTTTCACATTGCTGATTGTTTCCTTTGCTGAGAAAAAGCTTTTCAGTTTGAATCTATCCCAATTATTGATTCCTGCTTTTATTTCTTGTGCTTTGGGAGTCATGTTGAGGAAGTCTGATCCTAGGCTGATATGATGAAGATTTGGACCTACTTTTTCTTCTGTTAGGTGCAGGGTCTCTGGTCTAATTGCTAGGTCCTTGATCCATTTTGAATTGAGTTTTGTTGAGGGTGAGAGATGGGGGTTTAGTTTCATTTTGCTGCATGTGAATTTCCAGTTTTCCCAGCACCATTTGTTGAAGAAGCGATCTTTTCTCCTTTGTATGTTCTTGGCGCCTTTGTCTAGTATGAGAAAACTGTATTTATGTGGGTTTGTCTCTGTGTCCTCTATTCTGTACCATTGATCTACCTGCCTATTTTGGTGCCAGTACTGTGCCATTTTTGTCACTATTGCTCTGTAGTATAGGTCTGGTATTGTGATACCTCCTGCTTCACTCTTCTTGCTAAGAATTGCTTTAGCTATTCTGGGTGTCTTATTCCTCCAAATGAATTTCATGATTGCTTGCTCTATTTCTGTGAGGTTCATTATTGGGATTTTAATTGGAATTGCATTGAATTTGTATAGCACCTTTGGAAGTATGGCCATTTTGATAATATTAATTCTGCCTATCCAAGAACATGGGAGATCTTTCCATCTTCTAAGATTTTCCTTAATTTATTTCTTTAATGTTCTGTAGTTCTCGTTGTAGAGGTCTTTCACCTCTTTTGTTAGATTGATTCCCAAATTTTTTTTTTGAGGCTTTGTAAATGGGGTAGTTTTCCTAATTTCTCTTTCAGAGAATTCATCACTTATGAATAAAAATGCATTAATTTTATATCCTGCTACTTTACTGAATTCATTTATGAGTTCCAGAAGTTTTCTGGTGGAATATTTAGGCTCCTCTAAATAGAGAATCATGTCATCAGCAAAAAGGGATAGTTCAAACTCTTCTTTTCCTCTTTGTATCCCTTTAATTTCTTTGGTCTGTCTAATTGCTCTGATTAGAGTTTCAAGGACGATGTTGAATAGAAGTAGTGAAAGAGGGCATCCCTGCCTTGTTCCAGTTTTCAGGGGAATGCTTTCAGTTTTTCTCCATTTAGAATGAGGTTGGCTGTAGGCTTAGCATGGATAGCCTTTACAATGTTTAGGAACGTTCCTACTATCCCTATTTTTTCTAGTGTTTTGCACATGATGGGGTGCTGTATTTTATCAAATGCTTTTTCTGCATCTACTGAAATAATCATATGGTTCTTAACTTTAAGTCTGTTGATGTGGTGAATTACATTTATTGATTTCTGGTTGTTAAACCAACCTTGCATTCCTGGGATGAAACCCACTTGATCATGGCGCACTATCTTTTTAATATGCTTTTGTATGTGATTTGCTAAAATTTTGTTAAGCATTTTTGCAGCTATGTTCATTAGGGATATTGGTCTGAAATTTTCTTTTCTTGATGTGTCTTTGTCTGGTTTTGGTATCAGGGTGATATTGGCTTCATAGAATGAGTTTGGAAGAGTTCCCTCCTCTGTTTCATGAAATACTTTGAGGAGTATTGGAATGAGCTGTTCTTTGAAGGTCTTGTAGAACTCAGCTGTGAATCCATCTGGTCCTGGACTTTTCTTTGTTGGTAGGCTTTTGATGACTTCTTCTATTTCATTGCTTGAAATTGACCTATTTAAATTATGTATATTCTCTAGATTCAGTTTGGGTGGCTCATATGTCTCTAGGAACCTGTTGATGTCTTTGTGATTTTCTATTTTGTTGGAGTATAAATTTTCAAAATAGCTTCTAATTATGTTTTGTACTTCAATTGTGTATGTTGTGATATTTCCATTTTCATCACGAATTTTAGTAATTTGAGTTTTTGCTCTCCTCTTTGTTAGTATGGCTAAGGGTTTATCAGTTTTGTTTATTTTTTCAAAGAACCAACTTTTTGTTTTATGCATTGTCTATTTTGTTTCAATTTCATTGATCTCCACTCTAATTTTAATTATTTCCTGTCTTCTACTACTTTTAGTGATGAACTGTTCCTCTTTTTCTAGGGCTTTGAGCTGTACTATGAGATCATTTATTTGTTCACTTTTCATTCTTTTATTGAATGCACTCCAATGCAATGAATTTTCCTCTTAGCACTGCTTCATGGTGTCCCAGAGATTTTGATATATTGTATCTTTGTTCTTGTTGACCTCTAAGAATTTTTTTATATCCCCCCTAATGTCTTCTGTTATTCATGCATCATTCAGCAGCATATTATTTAATCTCCAGGTGTTAGAGTAGTTTTTTTTAATTTTATCATTGATTTCTAATTTCATTCCATTATGATCTGATAGAATACAAGGATCTGATAGAATACAAGAATGGTCTGATAGAATACCAGAATCTCTATCTTTTTGTGTTTGCTAAGAGTAGCTTTGTGGCATAACATATGGTCTATTATAGAGAAGGAAGGTGTATTCACTTACTGATGGATGGAATATTCTATATATGTCTGTTAAGTCTAAGTTAGCGATTGTGTTATTGAGTTCTATGGTTTCTTTGTTCAATTTATGCTTGGAAGATCTGTCCAATGGTGAGAGAGGTGTGTTAAAGTCACCCAGTACTATTGTGTTTGGTCTGTTTGGTCCCTGGAATTAAGAAGGATTTGATTGATGTACATGGATGTACCATTGTTTGGGGCATAAATATTTATGATTGTTATGTCTTGCTGATTATGCTTCCCTTAAGCAGTATGAAATGCCCTTCTTTATCCCTTCTAACTAATTTTGGCTTGAAGTCTGCTTTATCTGATATGAGGATTGAAACCCCTGTTTTGTTTTTTTTTTACTGAGTCCATGTGCGTGATATGTTTTTTCCCATCCTTTCACCTTTGGGTATCCTTTTTTCACCTTTGGGTCTGTGGGTATCTTTTTCTATGAGATGCATCTCTTGGAGGCAGCATATTGTTGGGTCTTTCTTTTTAATCCAATCTGCCAGTCTGTCTTTTGATTGATGAGTTCAGGCCATTAACATTCAGGGTTATTATTTAGATATGATTTGTATTCCCAGTCATTTTGGCTTATTTTTGGTTTTTAACTTGACTTGGTTTCTCCTTTATTTGGCTATTCCTTTAGGGTAGTTCCTCCCTATGCTGACTTACATTGTTGTTTTTCATTTCTTTCTCATGGAGTATTTTGTTTAAAGTGTTCTGTAGTGCTAGCTTTCTATTTGTAAATTCTTTTAGCTTTTGTTTATCATGGAAGGATTTTATTTCACCTTCAAATCTGAAGGTGAGTTTTGCTGGGTATAAGATTCTTGGTTGGCATCCATTTTCTTTCAGGGATTGGAATATGTTGTTCCAGGCCCTTCTTGCTTTTAGGGTCTGTGTTGAGAAATCTGCTGATAGCCATATTGGTTCCCCCCTGAATGTAATCTGATTTTTTTTCTCTCGCAGTCTTTAACATTCTATCTTTATTTTGTATGTTAGGTACTTTCATTACAATGTGCCTTGGTGTTGATCTATTGTAGTTTTGTACGTTTGGTGTCCTGTAAGCCTCTCGTATTTGATTTTCCATTTCGTTCTTCAGATGTGGGAAATTTTCTGATATTATTTCATTGAATAGATTATTCATTCCTTTGGTTTGTATCTCTGTGCCTTCCTCAATCCCAACAACTCTCAAATTGGGTCTTTTCGTGATATCCCATAATTCTTGTAGGCTTTGTTTGTGACTTCTTACCATCTTCTCTGTTTGGTCAACTTTGTTTTCAAGATTAAATATTCTGTCTTCAGTGTCTGAGGTTCTGTCTTCCAGGTGATCTAGCCTGTTGGTTATGCTGTCTATTGAGTTTTTAATTAGGTTTATTGTTTCCTTCATTTCCAGGAGTTCTGTTTGTTTTTTTGTTTTTTTTTTTTTTTTTCAGAATCCCTATCTCTTTATTGAAATGATCTTTAGCTTCCTGTAATTGTTCTTCTAACTGTTGATTGGTGCGAGCATTCATTGCCTACATTTGCTCTCTCATCACATCGTTTGCTTCTCTTATCATTTTAATTATGTACACTCTGAACTCCCTTTCTGACATTTCTTCTGTCCTACTATCATTGGATTCTGTTGATGTAGTATCTAGGTTTAGTTGAGACATTTTCTTCCCCTGTTTTCTCATGTTGCTCATGTATCGTCCCCTCTATCCATGAGAATCTGAGGTATTGCAGCTTCTCCCCTGTAGACTTGTGGTGTCTCTGCAGGTTTCCAGTCCTCACCTCCTAGTCTTCAGTAACACTAGATCACGGGCTGGGGCAGTCTAGGGTGTGTCTGGGCCTCTGGGCTGGTCCTCCTGGCTGCTACTCCCATGCGGAAATCCCACAGGAGCACTTAGGGCCCACGTCCTAGGTGCAGAGGTCTCAGGCCTCTGCGCTGGGCTGAGCCTGATGTCTGTCTCTGTGCCTGCCTCCCAGACCTGGAAGTCTCGCAGGACTTGGCTTGGTGGAACCCAAATCTCTGAGCTGAGCCTCCCCAAGTGGGAAACTCAAGTGTCCACTGTGTCTGCTTACCACATGCAGAAGTCTCCCACTCTTCTGGGCTGTGCCAGCTGCCCCCATGCGGAAATCTCCCAGGAGCACTCAAGGCCGATGTACCAGACGCAGAGGTCTTAGGTATCTGCGCTCTTTATAGTGCCTTTTTTCTTAACAGTAGAATTACAGATGGTTGTGTTCTTCTTGGTACCTTTTGGTACTTTCTAACTATTCTTTGGTGAATATAGATTACTAGATATATGTGTGTCTTTTTTTAATTGAATAGTAATAGAAGGAAATTTCCTGCCATATCACAAGTAAACTTTCCTTTTCCTTTGTGTGTTTTTAATGCATTTCTAGGTACTGAACCCCAGGGTCTTACACATGCACTAGGCAAACTCTCTTAACAGTGAGCTGCATCTCCAGCGCAAATTTTCTGTTCTTTGATTCAGGACCTTCTTAGCAGCTATGATGTCTGAGATGGTCTCTATGGAGCTAAGTTAAAAATACTAGATATCTTAAAAGATCTGTAACAATGTATACCATGAAATACCAGGAAAGTATGATAAAACAGGAAAGCTTAGATAGAAAGCAGTTTAGTAAGAAAGAGTAAAGGGGCAGGGATGTTTTCTTTGGTTTAGACAGGATTAGCCAGGAAAGTTATTCTTGATGAAATTTTTGTTACATAGACTTCCTCATTACCTATTACATTTTTAATTCCCTTAGTATGTTTGTGCTACTGAAAGGAGCTACGAAGGAGCAGTCTTTTAAGATTGGTCAAGAAATTGCTGAAGCTGTAACTGCAACCAATCCTAAACCAGTGAAACTGAAGTTTGAAAAGGTAAGAGGAATATAATACCAATAATCACATATAAAATTCACATACCTTCTAGAGACTTGTGAGTTTTTCAGTACATTTGTTACTATTGCTATAAAACAGGGCACCTCAAACTTAATGGTGTAAAATAACCTCCCAGATTTTGACTCAGGAATTCAAAAAAGGTGCATCAGGGTTGGCTTGTCTCTGCTCGTCCATGTATAGGTCCTCAGCTGGGAATACTTTAAGGCTGAGGGTAATGCATTCAACAGCTGAGGGCTGAAATTATCAGAAGGTCACTTACTTTCATGTCTGGTTGTTGATGCTGGCTGCAGGAGGGAGCATCAACTGGAACCAACTACACATGGCCTTTTCCCAGACCTGCTTGTTCTTCCTCACAGCATGATGGCTGTGTTCTAGGAATGAACATCCCAAAGAAAAGTAAACAAAACTGTTTTGCTTTTTACAATACAGTCTCACAGTGACACTGTGTCATAAGCCTCTCTAGACATAAGGGACCCCTTCAATTAATGGGAAGAATGTGAACATCATAAGAAGACCATGTGGTATGGGAGATACTCTCTTTGCAAAATACAGTCTGCCACAGGGACTTCTGATTCTTTTCACTATCCTTTAGATATCAAATATTTCTTTCTTTCTATATAAAACATATTTAGCCTTAGTATTTTTGTGTCAAATACAAAAAATTATAACACACAGCCCTACCTCCTTAGAGCCAGTAAATAAAGATTTTATGTATTTTTTTATATTTTTTTAGTTGCTGATGAACCTTTATTTCTTTGTATGTGGTGCTGAGAATCAAACCCAGTGCCTCACACATGCTAGGCAAGCAGTCTACCACTGAGCTACAACCCCAGCCCCAAGATTTTGTGTATATATTTATAAAATCCTTTTATATGTACCTAGATAATTTATAATCTTTATATATATTTATAATCTTTATATACATACATTTGTGTAATCTGTCAACTAACAAAATTTCATGAGAGTAATCTACCTAAGCAATATAAGAACACAACAAAAACCTGTAATCCCTGAGATTTGGGAGGCTGAGACAGGAGCCAGCGTCAACAACTTAGTGAAACTTTTTCTCAAATTTAAAAACATAAATTTAAAAAGAACTGGGGATGTAGCTCAGTGGTAAGGTACCCTGGGTTCAATCCCCAGTACTAAAGGAAAAAAGGAAAAGAACACTCACAATAAAGGAGGAATTATGTCTTCCTAATCTTGATGGGAAGACTCCATATGGGGATAATATTGAACTGTGAAAAATGATTAGGGTTTGGAGGCTTGGTTCAATGGTACAGTGTTTGCCTAGCATATGCAAGGCCCTAGGTTCAATCCCCAGCATCACACACAAATAAAAGAAGTTTAGAATTTCAGTTAGCACATGGGACTGCAATCATTCTATACAGGAAAAAATGGCAGATAGAAGGATATAGGGATGAGAAAGTATAATTAGGAAATATAGAGTAGCAGGAGATGAATTTGGAAAAATGAAATTGAGACTAGCCTATAGAATATCTTGAGTGCCAACTTAAGTGTTTAAATTTTATTCAACAGAAGTTATTGTTTTAGTCTACTTGTGTTGCTATAACATAATACCACACACCGAGTAATTTATAAAGAACAGAAATTTGTTTCTCACAGCTCTGAAGGCTGGGATGTCTAAGATCAGAGAACCAGCATCCTGGTAGTTGGTAAAGGCCTTCTTGCTACATCCTCATATGGTGGAAGGCAAAAGGCCAATAAAGGGACAACCCCCATCTGTCAAGCTTTTCTGTAAGGGCACCAATTCCCATCATGAGGAAAAGGAACCCTTATGATGTAATTACTTCTCAAAGGCTCCATCTCTGAATACCATCACATTTGCAATGTCTGAATTGTGCCCACTGAGGGGACACATTTAAACCACAGTAGTTATCAAATAAGAGAGTGACATGATCAGAGCCATTTGATTAGTGTTGGCTGCACGGTGGTGTATAAGATGGGTTGGGAAGAGGAGAATCCCAACACCAGAAATGCCTCTTGTAACTTGTATAGCCTAAACTAGTGAAATAACAATAAGGAAAATAAAGAAAGGATAATTCAAGAGATACTGAGAAAGAATATGGGCAATACTTAGAAGTTATTGATTTAGGAGGGCAGATGTGGAAAGAGGGAGAAAAAAATCAAAGATGACTCAAATTCCTGTCATTACCTACTGCAAAGCAAGAATTGGGCCAAGAGAGTGGAAGAAGACTCACATCACATCTTCCCTGAAGAGTACACAAATATTTACCTGAAATAGATCATAGACCTAAACATAACAGCAAAACTACTTAATATAGAATTGTTCATTTCTTCATGGTGAATATCAATCTATAGTTTTATTTTCTTGTATTATCTCTACCTGGTTTTAGGACAAGAAAAGGCTACCCTCATTAAATAAGTTAATGTTCCCTCTTCTATTTTCTAAAAGAAAAAATGTGTAAGACTGATACAATTTTTTCTTCCTTAAATGGTTGGTGGAAATCACCATTGAAGTCATCTGGAAGTTAGAATTTTATTTGGAGGAAGGTTTTTCATTATAAATTAAACATCTGTAATAGGTACTACGTTATTCATATTTTCTTCTCATGTCAGTTGTCAAGGAATTGACCATTTCTTCTAAGTTGCCAAATTTATTTGCATGAATTGTTTCTATTTCTTTAGTGATTTTAATATCTATCAGATCTTTAGTAACACTTTCATTTATGATATTGGTAATTGTGTTCTTTTTTACTGCTCATTCTAGCTAAAGGTTTATTCATTTATTGAACGTTTTGAAGAACTATTTCATTAATTTCTACTCTGTTATTTCCTTTCTTCCTTCTACTTTCTATGTTTCTTTTCTTATATTCTTAATTTGGAAATTTGGTACATTAATTTTTAAATCTTTGTTGGTAAGCTTTGAAAGATACTTCCCTCTAAACGGTGCTTTAGCTACAAATTTTGATATCTTTGTCATCATTATTATTCATTTACTTCAGTGATAATTATCTATAGGTTACTTAGAAATGTGTTAAATTCCAGTTATTAGGAATTTTTCCAGAAATCTTTTTATCATTTTAATTCAGTTATATTTAGTCAAAGAACATATTCATACTATTTTTGAAGCTTTCTGTATTCTCACTGATTTTTTTTTTCTCACTGGTTTTTATCTGAATTACTAAGAGGGTACTAATATCTCTACTATAATCATGGATTATTTGCCTGTTAGTTCCTTTTAGTTCTATCAGTTTCAATTTCATGTATTTCAAGGTTTCTGTATTAGGTGCATGCACATTGAGGATTATGTATCATCTTGATTAATTGATACTTTGATAATGTTCCTTCTCTTGAAGGAATATTTCCAATATTAATGTAGTTACTCTGGCTTTCTTTTGATTAGTGTTAATACGTATAACTATTTCCATTTTTTAACCTATGTCTTATGTTGGATTAAGTGGATTTCTAATAGTTTATAGTAGATTCTTACTGTTTCATTTAGTCTGATCATTTCTGCCTTTTAATTAGGATAGTTAGGTCATTTACAGTTAGTGTGATTATCAGTAAAGCTTGGATGTTCCACAATGTATTTGTATTTCAAATATGATAAATATATAAAATGATAAATATATAAGATCTTTATCAATTAATAAAAAGAAAATATGCTGGACACAGAAGCATATACTTGTGGTCCCAGATACTCAGAAGGCTGAGGCAGAAGCATGAGTTGAACCCAAGGGTTCTTGGCCAGCCTGGGTAATATAGTAAGACCCTCTCTCAAAAAGACATTTAAATATTTTTTAAAAGGGGAAAAAAAAAAACCTGGGTACAAGAGAAAGGACTAAATTTGTAATACTTTAAAAAAAGAGAGAGAGGATATACCATATACCATTGATCCTGGAATTCCACTTAAAGGAATTTATCGTACAGATTAATTCATGCAAGGTAGTTTACTAGAACACTATTTATAATTCCTAAAGATTGAAAACATCCTAAAAGGGCTGGGAATATAGCTCAGTGGTAGAATACCTGCCTCGTATGCACAAGGCCCTGGGTCAATTCCCAACACCCACCCCCCACCAAAAGAAAACACATCCTAAATGACCATTAGGAGGTAACTGGTTACATAAATTATAATCTGTACAGTAGACTGCTTTGTAATTACAAAAAATAAATTGAACTTTCTATATCAGGATGGAATGCTCTCCAAAATAAGTAAGCATGATGAAGAATGTTTCATATTGTAAACTACCATTGTAAGGAGAAGAAGCGCATATCTATACATACATTTGCTCAAACTATCTCTGTAAGGATACACAGGAAGCCAATAATAGGAGGCCTCTAGAGAAGAGGAAGTGGAAGCTAAGAGGCTTCTCACCGTTTATTCTCATAACTTTTTAAAAATTTGTGCCATATGTTGATGTAAATTAATTTTTTAAATTGTTGAAGAAGATATAATTGATAATTTTGATAAAGCAGTGTTAATTGAGGTAGGAGCAAAATTGGTAGTGCCAAAAAAGTAGTGAGCAGTAAAGAAGTAAAGATAATTAATTTTGTGTGCTTTCTTTTTTTTTTTTGCGGTGCTGGGGATCGAACCCAGGGCCTTGTGCTTGCAAAGCAAGCACTCTACCAACTGAGCTATCTCCCCAGCCCAATTTTGTGTGCTTTCTTATCGAGGTTTTTTAATATGAATTCATTGTACCTTAAATCATATTGTGAATTTTTTATTAATTGATATTTGAAAAAAGAAGAGAAAGACATAAAAATATAAGTCACAGTGGGAAAAAATGATTATTGAGAGACATTTTCTTAATTTCATTGTAGGTATATTTGCCCTGTGTTTTACAAACAAAAAAGAGGTATGTAGGTTACATGTATGAAACACTGGATCAAAAGGACCCAGTATTTGATGCAAAAGGAATAGAAACAGTTAGAAGAGATTCTTGCCCTGCTGTTTCTAAGGTAAGTTCTATCTCTCTTGTATGTGTAAAAAATAAGTGACTAAAGACCCTGGTGAAAATATAAGTATACATAAGCACACATCTAGGTGAAGGAACTAGATCCTACATAACAATATATACCTCTAGGAGGATACTATATGAATTTTGAGATTTTCTTTCTAATGAAATGTTTTATTTTAGTCCTTAATACCTGACTTTCCCATATTTTACACTTCCCATATTTTACACTTCATCGAAATTGTTGAAAAACAACACGTATATTGGGCACAGTGGTGGTGTGCCTATGGTTCCAGCTACTCAGGAGACTGAGGTAGGAGAATCACTTGAATCACTTGAGCCCAGGAATTTAAGTCCAGCCTGGGCAACATAGCAAGACCCCATCTCAAAAAGAGAAAGGAAAAAAAAAAAGCACCACATGAACTGGTAAGAGTTCTTGCCTACCACTTGGAAATGATAGTAGGATATATTGTGATATAACAGCTCCCAAAAGGGTAGGGAGTGGGATGAAGAAGAGAAACTACCATAGATTTCCTAATACAGCTCCTTCCAGGTTAAATGAAATTTCATTTACTTAGGTTATCAATTACAAAATAGAATGATTTAAGAATGATGCTACTATAAATTACCTGAATTTCTCTACTATAATAATTTTCATCATAGTAATTTTTTTTTTGCTTTATTCAGACTCCTTTAGCAAACCAAAAATAAGTAGCATAGATGGAAGTAACTCTCTATATACTGAGTTTAATGAGATCATTAAAATGCCATATATAGGGCTGGGTATGTTGCTCAGCTGGTACAGTGCTTGCCTCACAAGCACAAGGCCCTGTGTTCAATCCCCAGCACTGCGGGAAAAAAAAAAAAATGCCGTACATAATATTATGTGAATTTGGGGTATTATTCTATAGTAATTTCTGTAGGAGATATCATTGATATACTCTTTCCCTGTTGGCAGAATTGTACTTAAGCTAAATCAACAAGCTTATTGTGTAAATACATAATTCTGGGATTCAGAATAAAATATAGCAATTTTTGCCTGGAATTTAGATTCAATCCACCACATAAGTCCACGATATGTTGGTCATTTCCTCGTAGAAATATTTCCAACATAGAAAATTCTGTCAAAGTTATTTATCAATGCTATAAAAAGGCAAAAGACTGATTGTCTTTCTCTTTCCACATTTTTTATTAATGCATTATAGTTGTGCATAATGATGTACAACATAATATGTTGTTGCATATTTGTACCAGCACATAATATAACAATAATTGGGCTAGTATCACTCCCCATCACTTCCCCCCTCGCTCCTCCGTTTCACATCTGGTCTCTTTCTTCTACTGATTGATCTACCTTTGATTTTCAAGAGATTCCCTCATTTTGTTGTTTTCTTTTTACCTTCCTAGCTTCCACATATGAGAGGATACATCCCACCCTTGACCTTCTGAGTTTGGCTTATTTCAGTTAACATAATGACCTTAAGTTCCATTCATTTTCCTACAAATGACATAATTTTATTTTTCTTTATGGTTAAGTAAAACTCCATTGTGTGTGTGGTATATGTGTGTGTGTGTATGTGACGTTTACTTTACTTTATCTATTCATCCATTGATTGACATCTAAGCTAGTTCTGTAGTTTGGCTATTGTGAATCGTGCTGCTATAAACATGAGTATGCATGTATCACTATAGTATGATAACTTTATAATTCTTCAGGATACATACCAAAGAGTGGTATAGCTGAGTGGTTGCATGCCTAGTCTTCTGAGAACCTCCATACTGATTTTCACAGTGGTGGTGCTAATGTGTATTCTCATCAATAGAGTCAAAGTGTTCCTTTTTCTCCACATCTTCTCTTATATTTATTATTGTTTGTATTCTTCATGACCACCATTCTGATTGATGTGAGGTGAAATCTCAGGATAGTTTTGATTTGCATTTCCTTAATCGCTAAAGTTGCTGATGATTTTTTTCATGTATTTGTTGGCCATTTGTATTTCTGCTTTTAAGAAGTGTCTGTTTAATTCATTTACCCATTTATTAATTGGGTTATTTGGGTTTTTTAATAATTTTTTAGATGTTGATAGACCTTTATTTTATTCATTTCTTTTTAATGTGGTGCTGAGATTCAAACCCAGTGCCTCATACATGCTAGGCAAAGGCTCTACCACTGAACCACAGCCCCAGCCCCAATTGTTTTTTTAATGTAAACTTTTTTGAGTTCTTTTTATCTTCTAGATATTAATCCTCTCTCAGAAGAGTAGCTCACAAAGATTTTCTCCTATTTTGTGGGTTCTCTCTTCCAATTCCTAATTGATTTCTTTACTCTACAGAAGCATTTTAATCTGATGCCATCCAATTTATTAACTCTTGGCATTTTTTCCTGAGCTTTAGGGCTCCTGCTCAGAAAGTTGTGGCCTGTGCCTCTCTGCTGGAGTGTTGACCCTCCATTTTCTTCTAGGAGTTGCATAGTTTCTGTTCTAATTCCTAGGTCTTTGATCCATTTTGAGTTATTTTCATGCAGGGTAAGTGATAAGCACCTAGTCTTGTTCTTCTACGTGTGGTGTTCAGTTTTTTCCCTACTGTAACTAAATGGTCTGACCAGCACAATTAGAGGAAAGGTTTATTTGAGGGCTAACAGCCAGAGGTGTTAGTCCATAGAAGGCTGGCTCCATTCCTTAGGGCTTGAGGTAAGGCTGAACATCATGGCAGGAGAGAGTGGCAGAGGGAAGCAGCTCACATCACTATGATCAGAAAGAGAGACTCCACTGTCCAGATGCAAAATATATACCCCATAGCCATGCCCCAATTTCCACCTCCTCCAGCCACACCCTACCATTTAAACTAATCCCATCAGGGATTAATTCACTGATTGGGTTGAGACTCTTACAACCCAATCATTTCTCCTCTGAACCTTCCTGCATTGTCTCACATGTGAGCTTTTGGGGAACACCTCACATCCAAACCATAACATGTGGATAACTAGTTTTCCTAGCACTGTTTGTTTAAAAGGCTGTCTTTTCTCCAATGTATTTTTCTGGCAGTTTGTCAAGGATCAGATTACTGTAGATGTGTGATTCTATCTCTGTGTCTTTTATTCTGTACCAGTGGTCCATGTTTCTGTTTTATGCCCATGCCATAGTTTTTGTCACTCCAGCTCTATAGTATGATTTGAAGTCAGGTATTGTGATGCCTCCAGCATTACTTCTTTGGCTTAGCATTGTTTGGCTATTTTGCCTATATTGCTTTTATTCTTACAAAGAAATTTCAGAACTGTTTATTCTAATTCTTTGACAAATGTCATTCATATTTTGATGGGGATTGCAATGAATCTGTAGATTGCTTTTGGTAGTCTGGCCATTTTAATGCTGCTTATTCATGACATGGGAGGTCTTTCCATCTTCTGGGGTCTTTAATTCTTTCTTCCTTGTTCTATGATTTTCATTGTAGAGGTCATTCACCTCCTTGGTTAGATTTATTCCTAGGTTTGGGGGGGTTTTTGTTGCTGTTGTTTTGTTTTTTGAGGCTATTATGTATCTTTGTTTTGGTTTCTTGCGGTGCTGGGAATTGAGGCTATTATGAATGGAATTGTTTTTCTGATTTCATTCTCAGCAGATTCATTATTGGTATAGAGGAAAGCTATTGGTTTTTGTGTGTTGATTTTGTAACCTGCTACTTTGCCAAATTTACTATCTCTAAAAGTCTTTTGGTAGAGCTTTTGGATCTTCTCGGTGAAAGATTATATCATCTGCCAACAGTGATATTTTTACTTTTTAATTTTTATCTCTATTATTCCCTTCTCTTGCCTAATAACTGGCTAGAATTTCTAGCACTTTGTTAAATAGGAATGATAAAAGTGCACATCCTGGGTAGAACTCTCATCTAGCATGCGTGAGGCCCTGGGTTCAATCCTCAGCACCACATAAAAATAAAATAAAGGTATTATGTCCACCTACAACTAAAAATTATATTTTTTAAAATAAAAAAATAAGATAGTGTGTACATCCTTGTCTTGTCCCAAATTTTAAAGGAAATGCTTTCGGGTTTTCCCCATTTACTATTAGATTGGCTTTGGATTTTTCATATGTAACCTTTATTATGTTGAAGTAGGTTCCTTCTATCCCTAGTTTCTTCAGTGTTTTTTTCACTGATAGATGCTGAGTTTTGTCAAAGACTTCCCTACATCTATTGAGATGTCCTTAATTCTGTTTAAGTAATGAATTACATTTATCAATTTATATATATTACACCTTACATCTCTGGAATAAAACCAATTTGATTGTGGTGTAAAATCTTCAGGATATGTTGTTGAATATGATTTGTTAATTTTCATTAAGTATTTATGCATCTAAGTTCATTGGGGATACTGGTCTGTAGTTTTCCTTCCTTGACATTTCCTTATCCAATTTTGGTACAAAGAGATACTGGCTTCATAGAATGAATCTGAAAGTGTTCTGTCCCGTCTTTCTTTTTTTTTTTTTTTTTTTTTTTTGACTAGAGAGTGAACTTAACCACTGAGCCCCATCCCCAGCCTGTTTTTGTATTTTATTTACAGACAGGATTTTACTGAGCTGTTTAGCACCTCCCTAAGTTGCTGAGGCTGGCTTTGAACTCTCAATCCTCCTGCCTTAGCCTCCTTAGCTGCTGTGATTAGAGAGGCATGTGCCACTGCCCCAGCTCCATCCCTTTTTATTTCATGGGATAATTCAAGGAGTATTGACATTAGTTGTTGCTTAAAGGTCTGGTAGACTCAACTAAGTATCCATCTGGTCATGGGTTTTTCTTTGTTGGAAGGCTTTTTATTACTGCTTCTATCTCATTATAAGTTATTGGTCCATTTAGGTTTTCTGTGCCCTCTTGGTTACCTTTGTCAGATTGTATGTGCCTAGAAATGTATCCATTTCCTCTAGATTTCCCAGTTTATTGGGGTATAAGTTTTCTAAATAGTCCCTATGATCTGCTGGATTTCTGTAATGTCTCCTTTTTCATCTCTAATTTTATTAATTTGCGTTTTTTTTCTTTTGGTTAGTTTGGCTAAGCACTTACCTGTTCAAAGAACCAGCTCTTTGTATCATTGATCCTTTGTATTGTTATTCTCAATTTCATTGATTTCAGCTCTGATCTTAATTTTTTCCTTCCTTCTGTCTACCATTTTGGAACTGGTTGTTCTTTTCAAGGACTTTGAGATGTATCTGTTGGCTGTTTATTTGGAATCTTTCTGATTTTCTTATGTGGGCATTTATAGCTCTAAACTTTCCTCTTAGAACTGTCTTCAGAGTGTCCCAGAAGTTCTGGTATACTATATCACTATTCTCATTTGAGTCTATTAATTTATTAATTCATCCCCTGATTTTTTCTATCACCCATTCATCATTCAAAAGTGTATTTTTCAGTCTCCATGTGTTTATATAGTTTCTATAGGGTTTTGTCATGTTGATTTCTAGTTCCATTCCATTATGATTTGATAAGATGTAAAGAATCATATTTCTTTTAGTTTCTGCTCCTCTTGGAAGGTTTTTTGTTTTTCTTTTGTTGTTGTTTTTTTTTGTTGTTGTTTGTTTTGATTTTGAAGTATAGTTTTGCTCAGGAATAGCAGTCTTGGTTGGCAGTTGTTTTCTTTCAGGACTTGAAACACATCTTTCTAAGCCCATCTGGCTTGTAAAGTTTGTACTGAGAAATCAGAAGTGACTCTGAATGACTTACCTCTAAATTATGACCTGATGTTTTTCTCCTTTGGCTTTTAAAATTCTATCCTTGCTTTGTATGTGAGGCATTTTAATTATAATGTGTCATGGAGAGGGCCTTTCTTGGTCTTCTATTTGGGGTTCTGAATGCCTCCTGTATATGGATGTCCATCTCATTCTCCAGGTTTGGAAATTTTTCTGTTACTATTTCCCTGAAGAGGTTATCCATTCCATTAACCTGCATCTCACAACCCTTCTAAATTCCAGTGATTCTTAAACTTGGCCTCTTAATAGCCAGGCGTGGTGGCACACGCTTGTAATCCAAGTGACTTGGGAGGCTGAGTCAGGAGGATCACAAGTTCAAAGCTAGCCTCAGCAACTTAGCGAGGCCCTAAGCAACTCAGTGAGACCCTGTCTCTAAATAAAATACAAAATAGGGCTGGGGATGTGACACAGTGGCCGAGTGTCCCTGAGTTCAAAAAAAAAAAAACACTTGGCCTCTTAAGAGGTGTATATTCTGGTCATGGTTATGTACTTCTTTTTTCTTTTTTTATATTTTCTTAGTTGTAGATGGACACAATATCTTTAATTATTTATTTTTCATGTGATGCTAAGGATCAAACCCAGTGCCTCACATGTGCGAGGCAAGCACTCTACCACTGAGCCACAGCCCCAGCCCCTGTATTTCTTTTCTTTAATGCTCTCTGAAAGTTCAAGGATGGCCACTTTGTCTTCCAGCTCTAAGATTCTGTCTTTGGCTTGGTCTACTCTGTTATAGAGACTTTAAGCTGAATATTTTATTTGAGTTATTGTGTCTCTCAATTCCAGTCTTTCTGTTTGGGTCTTTTTCAATATTTCTATCTTCTTGAATGTCTCATACATAATCCTGTACTGACTTCCTCAATTCACTCAGTTATTTTTCTGTGTTCTCTTGGAATACATTGATTATTTTTATAGTCATTCTTTTGAATTCTTTACCTGATATTTCATCCACTTCAATATTTGGAGGATCAGTTGCTGATTAACTGTGAACTTTAGGAGGTGCCATGTTACCTTGTTTTTTCATATTTTTTGTGTTCCTATGTTGGGTTTTATTAATGTGTTGGGATAGATTTCTCTTCCACTCTTATGTATGCGCCTATTTAATTCAATTGACAGAATGTCCTAGACTGATCGTGATTGAGACCCCTTCATAATTGTTTGGTATTCACAGAAAAGTTCGATTCTTAATTGACTGCTTGGCGATATTTAAATTTGTTTTTGTCCTATAACAATAAATAAAAATCTGTACATAAGGTCATGTCCAGTTTCTTATGCCTATTGCTGTATTTAAGGAAAATTTAAATGCTCATCACATAGCAAATTTTTCTTCTGAGTATCATTCCAACATGATTTTTCTCAGACTATATTATATTGGTTTTAGAAACAAAGCTATAGAAAGTTCCAAAATATTTTCCAATTTCTAATAATTTTGATTATCTAATCATTGTGAAATTATTTGAGTAGATCAGCAGGTTTTCCAGTAGTTTTATAATGAAAGTATAACAACAGTGATGAAGATACTGGGGGATATTTTATGTTCACGTGCATGCATATCTCTTTGTTTTAAGATACTTGAGCGTTCCCTGAAACTGCTATTTGAAACAAGAGATATAAGTCTAATTAAACAATACGTTCAGCGACAATGTATAAAGCTTCTGGAAGGAAAGGCCAGCATACAAGATTTTATCTTTGCCAAGGAATACAGAGGAAGTTCTTCTTATAAACCTGGATCTTGTGTGCCAGCCCTTGAACTTACAAGGTAATGACATACACAATATCACAGCCCCCAGTACATAGCCAGTGTATTCCTGGGGGTCTGCACAGGCTTGGAGTAAATGAAAAGACATCTAATAATCTATAGTCACAAGCACACACAGTTGTTTCTCCACCTTACCATATGAAGCCTCATCTATGCTCCCTAATGCTTTGTAAGTTCTGAAGAATAACTTCTTCTGGGCTTTCCTTAGGAAACTAAGTGCAGTACATTGTGATCTGATACATTTGTTTCTCCCATGTGAAAATCACTAGGCAGTCCTTAATATTGATCTATCAAAGCACTTACATAGAATCATTCTAGAATCAAATTGTTGAGCTAAATTTTCTCTTAATCTTTCAAGGTTAGGTTTATGATAGTTTTATTCTTAGAATCATTATTCTCCAGGTAGCAGTGATGTACAGAATAAGTTTTACACATCTATAACACAGTTTTCAAAGAAGTAGTAATGCTAATTTAAATGAAATTCTTGTAGATTCTCTTGGTTTCATTGCTTAAGTCTGACTTAGTGTGCTAGTTTGATGCCTTATATGATAGTCTTTGTGTGTGTGTTTTATTTGGATTTAAATAGGAAAATGCTTACTTATGACCGGCGCTCTGAGCCTCGAGTTGGGGAGCGAGTGCCATATGTCATTATTTATGGGACCCCTGGACTGCCACTTATCCAGCTGGTAAGGCGCCCAGCAGAAGTTCTTCAGGATCCAACTCTGAGACTGAATGCCACTTACTATATCACCAAGCAAATCCTTCCACCACTAGCAAGAATCTTCTCACTTATTGGTATTGATGTCTTCAGCTGGTATCATGAATTACCAAGAGTAAGTTTACTAAATAGTCTGTAACCACTTCAAATTTCCAGTAGAACTAAAAATTTTATTTTTGTGCTGTGAGAGGCAAAGCAGATAGATCCTAACCTGGTATAGCTGCCATACCTTTCTGATTTCCAAAAAGAGAAATTTTTAAATTCTCTGTAAATACCTTCTTAACTTCTATCAGGTTGCCCAAATTACGGACGTATTAAAATGAATCCTGAAGAATTTCAGTGGTAATCAATAACCACAAAATAGTGCAGAGCAAACCAACTAATAATAGAGAACAAAAATTACTTCAAAATAGATATTAAAAGATGTATAAGATATAGTATCTAGACATAGTCCTGAATAATCCAGAAGAAAGAAATGTTAAAATAGCATTATATTAAACTATAACATGTAGTGTGGAATCTCAGCACAAGGAGCTTTGCTTCAATTCTTCTTACTTAGTTTAGTCATTAGAAACATGAAAGAGTCATATGTGCCTGAAATAATCTGGGACATTGTTTTCTAGGAGAGTAGTCTTTTTTTATCTGTTGGTGAGAATTCACTTCAGATCTGATCTGCTCAATCATTTGCTATCATCTCAGAATATGGAAGGCAGATAGTACTTAAGCAAACTAATGAAAAGTTGATACTTAAGTTATATTTACTTCTTAGTAAACACTTTTAAAGAAAAGGGAAAGTATAACCTAGGAAACTGAGTTTGAATCTGTTTCTGAGAATTTGTGCTGGCTGACACCTATAATGCCATATCCCTGGTTCTAAGCCAGGAAACTGATTTTTTTGTTGTTACTATTTTTCATTTTATCACCAGCAAGAAGGTGATAAAATATTTGCAAGAATCTAACCTGATAACTTATGCAAAGTAATTTGTACGATACCAGGAAAATATGCCAAGGGTATATTATTTTATTATAAAAAGAGCACCAAGAAAGAGACCTCTAAAACCAGTATTAACTTAAAATGAAGAATTCTTAGGTGACATGTGCTTTATAAAATTTGAAATGCTCCTGATTTACTTTCACTTCAGTTTTGGACCCTCTGCCTACCAAGTTGTTTTAATCTTTCATTTTGTTTGTTTCTATGACCCAACTTGTGCACCCTTAAACAGTATCCACTCTCAACCTGGATCTTTTCATTGTCCTCTCTGATCTCCAGTACCTGTATAATTATAATCTCATACATCTGCATATTTCAAACAAAAAAAACTGAATGGCTAGAAACTAATTCTTTCCCCAAAGAAAAAAAAGCAGTGTATTTGGTGATACGAAGATGTAGGCTCTGCCAGGTGCGGTGGCACACGCCTATAATCCCAGCGGCTCGGCAGACTGAGGCAGGAGAATCGAGAGTTCAAAGCCAGCCTCAGCAACTTAGTGAGGCCCTAAGCAGCTCAGTGAGATCCTGTCTCAAAATCAAATATAAAGAAGGGCTTAGGATGTGGCTCAGTGATTAAATGCCCCTGAGTTCAATCCCCAGTATCAAAAAAAGAAAAAAGATGTAAGCTCCATGACAGTGTGGGCTTGTTCATTTCCCTGCCCCCAGTGTCTAGGATAGCACCAGGCATGAGGAAGCTACTCGGCATTTGTTGAATGAATGAGTGAATAAAATAATGCCTGAGTGAATATGTAATTAACATGAGAATAATGCTGTGAAACTGGCTCAGACTTATTTCTGAATTGACGATATTGTAGATCCAGAAAGCCACCAGTTCCTCTCGAAGTGAACCTGAAGGACGGAAAGGCACTATTTCCCAATACTTCACTACTTTACACTGTCCTGTGTGTGATGACCTGACTCAGCACGGCATCTGTAGTAAATGTCGAAGCCAGCCTCAGCATGTTGCCGTCATCCTTAACCAAGAAATCCGAGAGTTGGAACGCAAACAGGAGCAACTTGTAAAGGTATGGCCTTATTCACTGGACCCAGAATTCCAAGCAATCTGATTCTTCAGGGAGATACTCAACTCTTATAGTATGAGATATGAAACTGAATAAAAAATAAATGATATACTTCTTAAAACCTAGGAAAGACTATAACTGAACTAAACTATTAAAAACGACTTTGTTTTATAATTTGTTCTTAATGAAATAGTGTATTGTACTTATTAAAGCCTAGAACTACAAGGGCCATCTACCCAGTTTCTTTCATAATAGTATTAAAGCAATAATAAGAAAAGTTCCAGGTTCTCAATCAACACTTGCCATTTTTATAATAATCCAGTAATTTAGAGAATTGCTAGTTAACTTGGAAAATTTGCAATTTAGACAGAACATTTATGTTAAAATCAATAATTAACATGATTGAGTCTTCCTGCCAGAGATTGTTCTAAGCACTCTTACAGATGAACAAAACTGACACAGAAAGGTTGAGTAATTTGCATGTTATACTGCTAATGAGTTACTGATGAAGCTGGGATGTAGCCACAAAATGCAAAGATGAGAATTAATAAAATTTCAAAGTGGGAATTCTAGCAGAAATAAAAATATCACTTGAAAATAAAATCTAAACAAAAGTTGTTTCTGTATTTCTCTTTCCCTTCATCTCCCCACCCTGCCCCCACTCTGGGTAAAATTAAAACTCCGTAGCTTCATTTATAAGTCTTTCTCCATTCTGACCCTTCCTGGTACCTCTGTCACCAGTTCTTTCCCTTCTCCCTGTTGTACTCTACCCTCTACCTCTTTCATACTGAACTTCTTTTAAATTGATGAATATCCCTTAGTCTCTCCCACCTTCTTGCCTTTAAACACCCTCTTCACTCTGCCAGGAATGCTTTCCTCATCCCCTGCTAATCATTAGAGAAGAATCAGTTTAAACACCTAGACTAGATGAGGCCTTCTCTACAGTGGGCTCCTGCTGTAACCACCTCTGCTTTACTGTTATTATGTATGTATCTGTCTTCTCCAATAACAGCAAGTGAACCAGTGAGGACAGAAGTCCTGCCTTCTCTCACTGTTGAGCCAGCTGTGCCACTGTGAGATTCCAGCCCATGGTAGTGGTCTGAAAATAATTATTGAACAAATGAACAATTTTCTGCTTAATGCATGATCAAAGAAGCAATATATAACTGCAGTTATTACCAACCAAGTTTCAGCCATTTTGTACTAGTTTTGTGATTCTAGTCAGTACAATTACTGAAGTCACTGGGTGCTTCTAGCTTCTGTTTATTTTATAGGCTGCTGTCACTATAGCAGCAGCCAACTCAGAAAATTCCCTTGTTGGATCCTAGTATAATGCACTATTGAGAGCAGGAACTTCAGAGCTCTGCAAAGTCACACTCTGAGTGTTCTCTTCCTGGACCTTTTCATCTGCTGCCCTCAGTGACAAACTCCTTACTAGTCAGTGCTATCAATGTAACCAGAACCCTCTTTCACCATTAAGTCTTATTTCTTATGAAAATACTGTTTAGCTGGGCGCCATGGTGCACGCCTGTAATCCCAGAGGCTTGGGAGGTTGAGGCAGGAGGATCACAAGTCCAAAGCCAGCCTCAGCAACTTTGCGAGGCCCTAAGCAACTCAGGGAGACCCTATCTCTAAATAAAATACAAAATAGGGCTGGGGATGTAACTCAGTGGTCAAGTACCCCTGAGTTCAATCCCAGGTACCAAAAAATATATATATACAGTTTAAAAGAAATGATGCTATTTTATAAAGATAGTTTGTCATCTTTCAAAAGATATTAAAACTTTAGATATTTTTTAATACACTTAAAGTTTCATATACTAATCTGTAGAAATTTTCATAAATTCTAAATTACAGGACATGTAATGAGAAATAGAAACATTAACAACAGATTTTGATAATATTTGTCTCAGTCCAAGACCAATCAAGTGATTACAAATAAGTAAAACTATGGAAAATCTAAACAACATCATAAGGTAATCCTTATGATTATATATGGAACTCTGTAACTCAAAATTAGACAACACTTTTATGGAATATTTAAAAATTGGCCATATCTTAGTCTGTAAGGAAAGACTAAATAAGGGGTTAGGGTGAGGGAAGGAGAAGGAGAGGTACTGGTGATTGAATCAAAACAAGATATATTCCATGTTTTTATAATTATGTCAAAATGGATTCTACTGTCATGTATAACTAAGAAAAAAAATACTAAACTTTAAAAAAGTTGAAATATTAAAAATGACATTTTAATCAACACAATGCTATAAAATTAGCAATTAATTGTAAACTCAGAAATCAAAATGATTTCTCTACTTGAAAACTTTAACACTCCCTGTTAAACAAAATGAAAACATTACATATCAGATTCTAGATAGCCATAGTAGAGCTCAGAAAAAAAATTAGCACCTTTAAACATTTTAAACAATAGTCATGAAAATAAGTGCATTTAAGCATTTAAAGATTTTGGGAAAGAATAAGGACAAAGGGTGACAGAAAGAATGAATCTATAAAAATCAAAGGAAATGTTTTTAAATGTATACCTTCTGAGCCAAAACATTGGTGTCCTGGTTGTGTTATTTAAAGTTTTAAATACAAGCCTGAATCAAGCTATAATGCTCAGGATTTAAATCAACCAGTAAAAGTAATTTCATCCTGAATTATTTATCAGACAAGCACAGAAAGTTCTTAAATATTTATCAGCTTGTGCTGGCTCCTTAGCGTAGCTATAGTACATAAAACCATAGCACAGAAATTCTGTATGAGGGAATAGACTTGAGTTTTTTGGCAGAGATCTAATTAGTGAAAGGCTTCCTAGAAGAACAGCCTCCTCAGTCTCCAGAGGGCATACTAAAACATGTTTCTAAGCAGTTTGTACCAGTAACAACATATCAGATACACCCACCAGCATACTCAGAAAAATGTGCTCCTTAGTTGACTAGAAAATTATGGGTCAAGAAACAAAAATGCATTGCCCTGTGAGCCATCTCTAAATTAGAAACTCTTTGATAAATATCAGAGAATTCATTACAGCATATTTAAATTATCTCTCCTAAAATTTTAACCTTGTAGAGTAGTTGCTGCTATTTAGGTTCCCCTTTATTTTGAAATGGGGTCTTGGTATGTTATCTGACTGTCCTTGAACTCCTTGGTGCAAGGCATCCATCCTCTGTCTGACCTTAGCCTCCCAAGGAGCTGGGACTACAGATGTGTACCACCAACCAGCTTAGGTTTCCATTTTTTTAATCATTTGAACATACTTTATTTTCTTGATCCTTAGAGTTCATACTAGTATTCTTTTTAATTTTTGGTGTTTTTCATGTTTTGTAATTTTTTAATGTATGCATGACTTGAGACTTTAAATATCATAAAATCTGAGATATTATAATGCTTCTCTTTTTAAAAAGTTACACTGCGATTTTTTTTTTCTTAAAATCATATCATATGTCAGAATCACACAAAAGCCTAGGAAAGTATGGCTTTTTAGGCTTTCATGCTCAGAGATTCTAATTCATTGTTTGGAGTGGGGCTCAGGCATTAGTTAATATTTTTAAGTAATTTTAAGTTCATTGTTAGCCAGGGCTAAGAACTGGTCTAGACTACTTTAAAATTTACATGATTTGATTTTTTTTATATCAGTGTCTTCTTTTCTGAAATAAGAAAATGGATGGCTTTTTTATGATTGGTGTATAAAAAGACAAGTCTGTACAATTTGAACAAAAGGGGCGTTTATACTTCATTTAAGAGACATTCTTTAGTAGTTGGGTAGTATATTGTATGAATTTTTTTCTAATTGACACATAAGGTACATATTAAGTACAATGTGATAATCTATGGATACATTGTTAATGATGAAATCAGAGTAATTAGCCTTTCTTTATGTTGGGAACTTTGAAACACCTCTCCTCTAGCTACTTTGAGATATATAATAACTTGTTCATCAACCAAATGTGTTAAAGAACTCTAGAACTGATTGCTCCTAACTACAATTCGGCACCTATTATGCAACCTCTTTGTCCCCCTCCCCTTCCTATCATGACTATTCTACTCTTTGCTTCCACGAGATCAACATTTTTAGCTTCTCCATGCGAGTGACAATATGCAGTATTTGTCTTTCTGTGCCTGATTTATTTTGTTTAACATAATTTGTCTTATCCCATCCTTGTTGCTGCAAATGACAGGATTTCCTTTTTATGGCTGAATAATATTCCATTGTGTATGTATACATTTTCTTTTTGCATTCATCTGTTGATACACACCTCAGTTGATTCCATATCTTGGCTATTGTAAATAGTGTTATAATAAACATGGTAGTGCAGGTCTCTTTGCTAAGGTGATTTTGTGTCCTTTAGATAAATATCCAGTTATGGAATTGCTGGGTCATATGGTAGTTTTATTTTCTAGTTTTTTAAGGCACCTCCATACTACTTTCCATTGTGGCTATATTAATCAACATTCTCACCCACAGTGTATGAGAGCTCCTGTTTCTCTGCTTCCTCTCCAGGATTCATTATTTTTTGTCTTTTTAATAATAGCCATTCTAACTGGGGAAAGAAGTGTCTCACTGTGTCTTTAATATGCATTTCCCTGATGATTAGTAATGTTAATCATTTTTTTCGTACACCTGTTGGCCATTTATATGTCTTCATTTGAGCTATGTCTATTTAGGTCTGTTGCCTGTCTTTTAATCAGGTTATTTGTGGGTTTTGCTTTAAAGTTTTAGAGTTCCTTCTGTATTCTGGATCTCAATTCCTTGTTGGAGAAATAGTTTGCTAATATTTTCTCCCATTCTACGGATTGTCTCTTCATTCTGTTGATTGTTTCCTTTGCTGTACAGAAGCTTCTTAATTTGATGTAATCACATTTGTCTATTACTGCTTTTGTTGCCCATGCTTTTGAAGTATTATCCAAAAAACAAAAACAAAACAAAACAAAACAAAAAACATTGCCCATACTGATGTCTTTGAAGTGTTTTCTTCTAGTAGTTTCCTAGTTTCAGGTCTGACATTTAGGTCTTTGATCCATTTTTGAGGTGATTTTTGTATATGGTGAGACATGAGTCATTCTGCATATGGATGTCCAGTTTTCCCAGCACCATTTATTGAAGAGACTATCAATTCTCCAATGTATGTTCTTGGCACCTTTGTTGAAAATCAGTCGGCTGTAAGTACATAGATTTATTTCTGGGTTCTCTATTCTGTCCCATTGGTCTATGTGTCAGTTTCTATGCCTATCCCATGCTTTTTGGGGTTACTATATCTTTGTAGTCAAGCATTGTGATGCCTCTAGTTTTTTTCTTTTTGCTCAGGATTGCTTTGGCTATTTGGGGTCTTTTGTGGTTCCATGTGAATTTTAGGAGTGTTTTTTTCCTATTTCCATGAAGAATATCATTGGTATTTGTTGGGGGGATTACATTGAATATGTAGATCGCTTTAGGTAGTATGGACATTTTAACAATATTAATTCTTCCAGCACATGAATATGAGATTTCACTTGTTGTGTCATCTTTAATTTCTTTCTTCAGTGTTTTATAATTTTTATCATAGAGATATTTCACTTCCTTTAATTTATAACTGGGAGGCAGTGTTTGTATTTTGGTTTTGTTTTTGTAGCTATTGTGAATACAATTATCTTGATTTCCAAGTTTGAATTGGTATGTAGAAATGCTGCTGGTTTTTTTTAATCCTGCATCTTTACTGAATTTATTTACCAGTTCTAACAATTTTTTCATAGACTCTTGAGATTTGTTTATATTTAAGATCATGCCATCTACCAAAAGGGACAGCTTTCCAGTTTCCAGTGCCCTTATCTCATTCCCTAATTGCGCTAAGATGTTCAGTACTACGTTAAATAAGAATGGTGAAAGAGGATATCCTTGTCTTATTTCAGATTTTAGAAGAAATGCTTCCAGCTTTTTTTTTTTACTTGTCCAAAGTTTTGATATATTGTATTTTTATCTGTTTTAAGAAATTTTTTACTTTCCTTTTTGATTTCTTCATTGACCAATAAGTTTTTCCAGGAGTATGTTATTTAGTTTCCATGTATATGTACAATTTCTAAAGTTCCTCTTGTTGTTGATTTCTATTATGGTTAGAAAAGATACATATGATTTTGATTTTTTAATTTGTCAAGATTTGTTTTGTGGCCTGACATATGTGATCAATCCTGGACAGTGTTCCATGTGCTGATGAGAAGAATATATTCTTTAGCTCTTGGATGAAATGTTTTGTAAATGTCTGTTAGATCCATTTGCTCTATATCATACAGTTTACAGGGGTTTTTTGTTTTTTATGAAAATGGGGTATGAAAGTCCACAACTATTATATTAGAGTGTATTCCTTTGGGTATTCCAGTATTGGTACACATATATTTATAATTGTTATATACCTATGTTGAATGGATCTCATTGTCATTATGACTTTCTTTGCCTCTTTTTTTAGTTTTTTGCTTAAACTCTGTTTACTCTGATAAGTATAATTACTTATGTTCACTTTTGGTTTTCATTGGTATGAATCATCTTATTCCATCCCTTCACTTTCAGTCTGTGTGTCTTTATCAGTGAAGTGGGTTTCTTTTAGTCAGCATTGAGCCTTGGTTTTTTATTCAGTCAGTCTGTATCTTCTAATTGGAGAATTCAGTCCATTTACATTCAACGCTATCATTGATAGGTAAGAACTTACTCTTATCATTTTATTGTTTTCTAGTTGTTTTATAAACTCTTTGATCCTTTCTTCCTCTCATTGTCTTTGTGGTTTGGTGGTCTTATCTACTGAGCATATTATTTTCTCTTTTCTGTGTCTGTTTTACTAGTAAGTTCTATACTTTTATGTGTTTTCATGATGGTTTCATCACTTCCAGATGTAGGACTTCCTTAAGTATTTCTCATAAGGCTGGTCTAGTGATGATGAATTTCCTCAGCTTTTACTTGTCTGAGAAAGACTTCTTCATTTCTGATGGACAACTTTGCTGGGTTTAATGTTCTTAGTTGGAAAAAGTTTTTTCTTTCAGGACTTGGAACATATCCCATTCTCTCCTGGTCTGTAAGATTCCTACTGAGAAATTTGCTCTTAGTCTAATCAGGATTCCCTTACATATGACTAGATTCTTTTTGCTGTTTTTATAATGCTCTGTCTCTGAGTTTGGATGATTTGACTATAATATGCCTTGGGGAGGACCCTTTTGGGTTGAATCCATTTATGGACCTTTGAGCTTCCTAGATCTCTTTGCTTCCAGGATTTGGGAAGTTTTGAGATTTTTTTTAAATTTTTTTTTTAGTTGTCAATGGACCTTTATTTTATTCATATGTGGTGCTGAGAATCGAACCTAGTGTGTTATGCATGCTAGACAAGTGCTCCACCATTGAGCTACAATCCCAGCCCAAGTTTTGAGCTTTTATGTCTTTATTAAATAGTGTTTGAATGCTTTTTCCCACCTCTTCTCTTGCAATACTTAAAATGCAAACACTTGTTTGCTTAATTGTGTTCCATAAGTTTCCTAGGCTTTCTCCACCTTTTCCTCCTCCTCCTTTCCCACTCTCATTCTTCCTTTTCCCCCCAACTGAATTATTTCATAAAACCTATCTTCAAGTTCAGAAATTTTTCTGCTTGCTCTAATCTGTTTTTGAAGCTCTTGATTGTATTTTTTTTTTATTTCAATTCAGCTCCAAGATTTATTTCTGTTTGGTCCTTTTATATGATCTCTTTCCCTAATAAATACCTCTTTTATGTCATTTACAGATTTTATAATTTCATTGACTTGTCTGTTTTCTCTTGAGGACTGCTGAGTTTTCTTACAATTATTATTTTTAATTTCTTTTCAGGCATTTCACAGATTTGCTGCTCTTCTTTGGGATCTATTAGTGGAGAATTCCTGTATTCTTTGGAGGTGTTATATTAGCTTTTTTTTTTCTTTCTTTACTTCTTTTGTGCCTACATTGATACTTATACATCTGGTAAAACAGTTACCTTTGCTAATTTTGTATGGTGGTTTTAGTAGTGAAAGACTTTCTTCTGAAGATGCATCTTAGGATGTAGATTGTGTAGGATAGGTTGGGTGGATGTAGTATTATAGTCTCCATCTAACTTTCTTATTCATAATCAATGTTAGTAATGCCTGAAAATGTCTCAGGAGCCTAGGCTATGGGGCTGATCTATCTGTAGGGATGAAGCTCTTCTAGGCCAGGCAGTGGTGGTTCCAAGCTCTGTAGTCTATGGGCAAGTGAGTCACCCAGCTATTTCCCTGAACCTCAGGCAGACAGAACCATACCTATTAGTGGGGTGCATAGAGCTGCAGGAACTGGTCACCCAGTGTTTCCACATCTGGAAACATGTGGGTGTGGTCTTAGAATGGCCCTATGCATCAGCAATATAGATAAGGGCCTAAATGGATTGGACTTCTTCAGTAGTGTGAACTCCCTAGAAGCTCTCTAAACTGGGCTCAGGGCCTGCAGGAGCTGCTGGGGACCTCCCTCTTACCTTTTCTCCATATTGGGAAGGTTCATACTGATCCCTATGAGGGAGATGGGGTGGTTAATGAAAGGGTCTTTGTTCTCTTCCTTATATAAGCCATCTTGAGTCTCCATTTCTTCTGCATCTCTGCCACATGCCCACCATACCCCATTGTTTTCAATCCCATACTCTGGTTGAACGGTTGTTTATTCTTTGTGGGAGGGCAAGTGTATCAGCTACCTCTAGTTACCCATCTTGCTGGAAGTTGCTATTCTACATGAATTTTAATATAATAGAATTCTGTTGTAAGTGAAACTTGATCTCAGGAATTAAGTGAATTCTTAAGAGAATTTTGTGTTCTGTTTTATATGAAATAACATCCTGTAGAAATATTTCACCCATAGGGTAGGCTAGGCTTCTGAGAGAGGAAAAGTAATAAATATTCTGTAATGTATTACATGTTTTACATTTGCCAGTAATCTGTGGTGGGTCAGAAAAGAGGGATTATAAAAATTTGGTATTTACAAATACATAGAAACTTCCCTATTGTTTTATGTATTTCTCTTATGCTTTCAGATATGCAAGAACTGTACAAGTTCCTTTGACCGACACATCCCATGTGTTTCTCTGAACTGCCCAGTACTTTTCAAACTCTCCCGAGTAAATAGAGAATTATCCAAGGCACCGTATCTTCGGCAACTATTAGACCAGTTTTAAATTGTCAGTGTCACAGAATTGCAGGTGCTATTCTGTTCAGTGTTTACCACTAAACTGTTGTGCATGGTGCTTTCTCAACTTCCATCAAGTCGAGGATGTTCATTTTCTGTTATCTGAAGACTATGAAGACTTTCATGCTAACTGAATTAAAAATTATGCGATGATCTCTAAATAGCTACTTCTTACAATGTACAAATTCCTCATTCTTTCACCTTTTTAACATTGTTTTATAATGCAGGTGTTGGATTTGCTCCAGTATGTGTACCATCTTTTAAATGCATTTGAGTAGATCATGTTTACTTCCCTGTGGAAGGAACACTGAAAACCTCTTAAAGAAAAACCATTTGTGTGTTTTCCTTGAACTGTCTGTATTAAGACGTGTTAGAGATACCATTCACTTTATAATTTTGACTGCAAAATATTTTGTATATATACTTTTTTACTTTTCAAATGACTGAGTAAAATAATGTGCAATGAATTTTATACAAATGATTTTGAAGTTGTTTGGTATATTTCCTCTAGGTTTTGCTTGACTCAAAGTAGATTTGTTATTTTGATCAAACTGTGCAAACAATAGTACCATGTGTAGCATTTTGAAACATTATTTTCTAAAAGCCGCTGTCTTGCTTTAGCTATTAATGGGGCATTGTGAGGAACTGTGCAAAGACATTTTTGTTACAAACCTGTGGGCCTGTTGCAATACTTTAAAAATAAAAAATTTTATTCCATTTTTGCTTGTTTTGTATAGACATTTCTATTGCTTCTAAATATGCTTAAAATATTTTCTTTTCTTATGTACTGTACAGTTAATCTTATTTGCCATCATCTTGAACACAAAATGTGTATTTAGAATATTTGTATAACTGTATAAAATGAAAAAGGAATTATGTGGTCAGTGCATTGTTTTTTTAAAACTGGAAACCATTTTGTTTTAAGAGTAAATAATGGAAACCATATTAAAATTGAATAAAATTTGAAATATGGCAGTGTGGTTTTTATCTTGCTACAAATGAAATTATCGGTTATGTCTTACCCTATGTTTTCCTGAATTTTAATGAGGTAAATGAAACTCCTTCTTTGTTTTTCTCCTTTTTTTTTGGCCAGGCATCTGATTTTGCTATTGTTCTTTTTAGTTATGCATGTAGCCAAATCCTCTTCGATATAATTATATAAGCATGGAATGTATCTTTCTTATATCCTGATTGATATTGCAATTCCCTTACAAAAACTTTTAAGGTTTTTTTTCCTTTATTTATTTATATGTGGTGCTGAGAATTGAATCCAGTGCCTCACACACGCTAGGCAAGTGCTCTATCACAGAGCCACAACCCCAGCCCCAACTTAAACAACAACAAAGGCAACAAAAACAGTCTAGGAAAAATTTAGCCCTCACCATTTTAGAGAGGCATGTTCTGGTTGGTAGATCTTCAGCATTCACTTTCATTTGGATACAATGAATTAATCTTGAGGCCAGAACTTTGCGGATGGAAAGCAAAACCTACATTATTACCTCTTAAAAGTTTTAATGCCAATTTCTAATATATGCCATTTATTTTCAATAGGAAAAAAAGTTTACACAGATTGCTCATCTGCTTACTCATCAGAAATGTGTCTTCCATTGCCAGAATGTGTTTGTTCTAGGTTATTTTCTGAGAATTCTATGATAAATATGAAATCAAAGAGATACAAATCATGTCTTTAAGCATGTATCTTTGAAGACCAGTTAAAACATAGTAAATCCTCATTTCTGAGGATCTTTGTTGTTTTTTTCGTGTGGGACTCTAGGGTTAGTCCTCAGAGAATTAGGGTTTTCTTAATTCATGTGTAGGTAGACACTGATAAAGCTTTCTGTACTTCTAAGTTCTGTACTGTCTGAACTTCCACTTACACCATCTCTTTCTTTTCTTGGGAACAACCACAGCCAACTCCAGAAAAGTATTTTACACTAACATCTTGTAGCTGTATAGTCTTGATCTTTCTATTTTCTCCTTTTTTTTTATTTTCATTATAACTGAAGCATAGGGATATTTAAGACCCAGGAAAAGGTTTTTAATTGACTTCTCAATTTCAGAATACCATTCCCTCACATATTTAATTTTATAAAGCAAAATTAGCTATAAATAACATAGGATCTGCCATCAGCAGAGGGAAGAGTAGGGAAAGGTGGCAATACACAAGTTGCTATTTTTAGGATGGATATATCAGATCACTTTTAGCCCTGCACCTCTCAGAAGACAGCACATACCTCTACTTATATCCCCATCGTTCCTTGCCTCTTTCTCCAGATAGAATTGTTTACCTTTACCCACTTGGGTTTTATAATAGAGAATAAAATCCAGTACCATTAATGCCCCAGTTCTGCTTAATTAGCTTTGAATAGGAAAACAGTCATGGATTATGTCCAGCATTTGGGATCCAAGGATGGAATCACAAGACTTACCACTAATCCATGACTTCTCTCTCATTTCCTCACCCTCACCCATAACTTGATTTTAGGATTTTGCCAATTTCTAAGTGTCTTGAAAAGCAAAATATCTTGTTAGAGAACTCTTAGATTCATACTATCAGATTTCTGTGTATGTTTGGGAAGAAGAGACTAACCAGGAAGACACACAAAAGACATTTTAAAATTGCTGCCATCTTTTGTTGGAGGGAAGGACGAGAAAATTTCAGGGAAAGGGGTAGATTAGGGAACCTCCAAGGTATGGGCTTTCTCATGATCACCAATAAGAATACAGCCCTTTGGAAAAGAATCATTTGGTCTTTTCAAATCAAAAATAATTGAAAAAAAATCTTTTTGCTTAAAAATATTCACATTCTTGGGCTGGGGATATAACTCAGTTGGCAGAGTGCTTGCCTCACAAGCAAAAGACCCTGGTCCCCAGCACTGCAAAAAAAAAAAAAAAAAATTACATTCTTCGAAAACTGAGGACATTGCCTGCCCCTGATTTCCTAATGCAGCTTTATGAATAGGAATGTGGTGAAGGCAAAACACTGTAGTGTTAAGTATCAGTCATTCAATAAGTACTGAATATCAAATATGCACCTGGCGTTTTGCTTATCTGGAAAGATACCAAAGTAATCCCATCTGCAAATATTTTACTTGGGAGAAAAATATATGTAAAATTGATATTGGTTTCAAAATTACGGAGTTAAGATGTTTTTTACTTCCTCCTCTGTGAGAGGAGCCCAGAAATGAGAAAGAGAAAGCCAGAATTGGTCAGTATTAGAGAACTCCAGGAAAAGTTTAGGATAGTAAGGCCCCAGGAGGGAAATGTTTAAGAGGAGCATTTAGGCCTCACAGGCCACACTGACTCCACATGTTGGAGTGACCACACCTGCTGCTCCAGAAACAGTTGACTCCACCCTTAAAGAGAATCAGAGATACACATACGTGGGTGACCTTGGACATGATGAGGCATGCTACTGAAAAAAGGGGGGTTACTAGAAGTCTGTATCCTCACCAGAGGTAAGACTGTTTATAACCCACCCTTTTATCAAGCTGCAAAAGGCCTAAAAGCAGGTCTAAATTCCCATATTGCTGTGCTGATTTTCCCTGAGTCAGAAGGACTAGACAGTGCCGGGGCACCCTATCTGTGAAGTATATTTCCAGCCTTTTTTTTTTTTCCACCCAAACAAGATCTTCCTGCCTCAGCCTGCTGAATAGATTACAGGTATGTACCACTATGCCACTATGCTTTGCTACTCTGATTCATGAAAAATGAAAGTGGATTACTTTGCCAACATTTGATGTCAGCCTTCTCAACAGACTCCAAATTCATGAGGACAGAGATAAGAATTTGTTCTCTAATACATCCCAACACAAGCACACTGCCTGGCAGGGGGAATTCACTCAAATTATTGCTATATCAATGACTGATGAGTTAAAGAATTAAAAATGTCCCCCAACTCTGGTCTAGCACCCAGAGGTGTCACTGGATCTAGAGTTGTTCTCTAGACTGCTGGCAGTTGAAGCCTGAGTACAGTGAGTCACCTATAAGTGAGGAATTTGAATTACCCACCTTAGTCAAGAGGTTGTATACTCATGGCAACCTTCAATGAAGAGGTAGAATAGCTTCATAAAAAGAGCATGAGCATGAGTCATCCAAACCTGTATTTGAATTCAGGCTTCATTCCATTGGCTGTAAGACTTCAGAGAAAAAAAGCAAGTAAGACTATGTCTGCATCTAAAAATAAGACATACACCCCATCTGGGTGCTATAACTGCACAGAGTTACTATTACAACAAAGCACGTTCTGGCTCACACGCATTTTTATGGCTGCTCCTCCTCCCCATAACTGCACAGTTCCAGATTTCAAGCCCCTATATAACTGAAACTTTATGTATACAGTATGACATCTGGGTACCTTGGATAGGTTAAGAATATGGTTAAATAGAAGCTTAGGGATGATATCTTAGGAATTATATCTAAATAAAATATTTTTTAAAAACTAAATGCCTCATTCATATAGATTCTAATAATCTATGCTGAAAAACAAAACTGAGTGTTTGCCTAGTATACTAGAGGCCAATTTGATCCCCAGCATTGAAAAATATATAAAACCAAGTTAAGTGCATGTCAGTTCTAACATTCCACAAAGTATACGTCTCTTGAAAATATGTACACAATGTATATAATTTTTGTCAAATAAAAAATAAAACAAGAGATGATTTTTGTATGTACACAGATATGTCTAGAAGATACACAAAAAATAATAGTTGCCTCCATTGGTGGGGGTTGGAGTTGTGGGTCAGGGATTAATAAGATTACTTTTTAATTCACCTTTGTTCTGTTGTGTTTTATTATTACCTGCATATATTGCCCATTTAAAAAAAAAAAAATGTGCTCTTTCTTTTTTTTTTTTTTTTGGAACCAGGGATTGAACTCAGGGA
>JAJEJO010003407.1:0-39602 GCA_020662805.1 Glaucomys volans
TCAATAAATGGGATGGATTCAAACTAAAAAGCCTTTTCTCAGCAAAGGAAACAATCATGTGAAAAGAGAGACTACAGAGTGGGAGAAAATCTTCACATGCACTTCAGATAGAGCACGAATCTCCAAAATTTATAAAGAACTAAAAAAAATTTACTCTAATAATACAAAGCACCCAATCAATAAATGGGCTAAGGAACTCACCAGACTCTTCACAGAAGATATACAGATGATCAACAAATATATGAAAAAGTACTCATCATCTGTAGTAATTAGAGAAATGCAAATCAAAACTACCCTAAGATTTCATCTCACTTCAATTAGAATGACTATTATCAAGAACACAAGCAATAATAATTTTTGACATGGATGTGAGGAAAAAGGCACACTCACACATTGCTGGTGGAGTTGTAAATTGGTGCAGCCACTCTGGAAAGCACTATGGAGATTCCTCAGAAAACTTTGGATGAACCAACCATTTGACCCAGTTATCCCACTCCTCCGTTTATACCTAAAGGACTTAAAATCAGCATACTATAGTAACGCAGCCACATCAATGTTCATAGCTGCCCAATTCACAATAGCTAGATTTTGGGACCAACCTAGATGCCCTTCAATAGATGAATGGATAAAGAATCTGTGGTATATATACACAATGGAATATTTCTCAGTCATAAAGAAGAATGAAATTATGGCATTTTCAGGTAAATGGTTGGAGTTGGAAAATATCATGCTGAGTGAAATAAGCCAATCCCAAAAAACCAAAGGCTGAATGTTTTCTCTGAGAAGTGGATGATGATACATAACAGGTTGGGGGAGTGGTGGAGGGGTAAGAGAAGAATGGAGGAACTTTGTATTGTGTAGAGGGAAAAGGGGCAGGTGGGGTGGAGGAAGGAAAATTAGTGAAGTGAGACAGACATCATTACCTGAGCTACATGTATGATTACATGAATGGTGTGAATCTACATTGTGCACAACCATAGAAATGAAAAGTTGTACCCCACTTGTGTACAATGAATCAAATGCAGTCTGTAAAAATAAAAAAAAAAAAAAAACTGATCAGCAATAGTGTATGAGTGCCTGGGGCTGTGTGATTGAGTGGGGTTTTGGGCCTTTCTGGTGGGATACCTAAATGTCAGTAAATATCTGGAGAACTTTTCTTTGGGTTGATCAGCTTCTTCAGAGAAAGGTCCTCCAATCCAGCAGTCCAATTCAAAATAATCAAATAGTTCACAATGCATCATTTAAATACCATTTTCAGATTCATCTTATCAACGCGCTATAAAACATTAGTTCATTGTTAGGGTTTTGAGAGAGAGCTAGGGGAACAACGTGTGTGTGGGTCTCATCTTTGCCCTCTACTTTTTTTGAATTCCTCATAGTTATAGCTTTTCTGGTATAGATTTTCCAGAGAATTAGCCTGTGTAAGATAGGGGTGTGTTGGCTATGGCAAAGGGATTTGCTTAGCTAAGGGAGATGAGCAACGGACCTGAACCAGTATCTGGATTCAGCCTATGTGTCAGTCTGCCTTCTGAAACTTTTGAAGTAATAAGTGTCTCCAAGATTTTACCATCTAAGGATTTCTGCAGATGAATTTCTCTCACTCATCTCTTTGTAGACTAAATTGGAGCTTCTCCCTATCTGTTAGACCAATTATCACTCTCCATGTATGTTCCACCCCCAGTGTACTTGTTGAACTCATGAATATTCTTGTTTTTGTTTTCACGGTATGTGAGATTCCTTTGCCCATTTTTTGGTGAGAAGAAAATGTTCAGGTCAACCATTTCAGAACTTGGGTGATCAGCCTGGATGAAACTGCATCTGGTTAAATTCAAGCATGGCTCTATGGCAATAAGACTGATGATCTTTGTGTGGTTGGTACAGGATTCTGAAGGCAGTATGCTGGTTAGGTCAGTAAGGGGTGAGATGAGAGACAGGACAGCTATTCATCATGATCATCCATACCAAAAATATTAAAGTGTGGAAATGAGGCAGAGAAGTGCGGAACAGAGAAGACGGAACTAAAATGAGAACATTAAAGAGGTGAATTGATAAGAAATGATGTGAGTTGATTTGGGAAATAAGGAAAATGTAGACAGTAAGAAGATGCTATTTTTTTACTTGGGAAAATTAGTGGTTGATGGTACCATTTTCTGAGATATAAAAGTCAGGAGGGGAGGGTGTAGGTTCCCTTAGTTTTAGACACATTGAATTGTGCATTTCTGAGGAGCATTTAGGTGCAAGAACCAACTGGGTAGTGAGATATATGTGTGTTTACACTGGGAAAAATTTCTGCCAGAAATGTAGACTTAGATGTAAAAGGATTTTTATTTCTAAGAATAGCTTTTAGTGCAATGATAGGTTAAATTATTTGGAATATTTTCTTTTCTAAGTATCTTTCATTTAAAAAATTGTTAGCTGTACACAGGAAAATATACTCCACATCATGTGTCATTAGGGAATTGAAAATTAAAACAACCGTGAGATACCATTATATATATACCTACTCAGATATGCAGAATCCAGAATACTGACAACAGCAAATGCCAAAGAAGAAGTTGATCTATGCAATACATTCATTACTATGGGAATACAAAATGGTACTGCTGCTTTGGAAGACAGTTTGACAGTTTTTTATAAACGTAAAAATACACTTATCATATAATATAGCAATTGTGCTACTTCATATGTACCTAAGAGTTGAAAATTTATTTCTACACAAAAAAACATGCACATGAATGGTTATAGAAGTTTTATTTATAATTGTCAAACTTGGAAGCAACCAAAATTTTCTTTAGTAAGTTAATGGATAAATAAACTGTGGTATGCACAATTTGCTCAGGCTAAAATGACATGAGCTATCAAGCCATGAAAAGATGTGGAAAAACCTAAAATGGATATTACTAAGTCTGAAAAGTTGGTCTGAAAAGATTATATACTGTATGATTCAAATTATGTGACATTCTGGAAAAATAGCACAGTGGGGACAGTAAAAAATGAGTGTTGTAGGAATTGGGCAGAGAAAGGGATGAATATACAGAACACATGGGACATTTAGGGCTGTGAAACTGCTCTGTATGACATTATGGTGATGGATGGCTGTCATTCTTCATTTGTCCAGACCCACAGAATGTATCACCAAGAGGGAACCTTGTCAGCTGTGGACTTTGGGTGATGATGTGTCAATGTAGGTTCATCATTTGTAACACATGTGTGACAATGGGGAGAACTGTGTATGTGAGTGGGCATGAGGTATATAGGGCATCTCTGTGTATTCTGTTCAATTTTTCTGTGAGCCTAAAACTATTTTTTTAAATAGCACATATATGTAACCATCACCCAGATCAAGAAACAGAACCTACCACCCCTCTGCCCCCAGAAGTCCCTTCTTCTCCCCTTCCAGACATGGCATCTCCCTCAAGAGTAAATACTTTTCTAGATTAGTTTGGCCTATTTTGTACTTTTTCTTTTTAAAGTAATATAGTCATTTAGGATGTGCCCTCTGGAGTCTCATTTCTTTTGCCCAACTTGAAGTTTTTGAGAATCATACATATTATTGCATGTAATTGTAGTTATTCATTTTTCAAGGCTGATAGTATTCTGTTTAGGGCTCTACTCAACTTATTCCATTCTACAGATGATAGAAACTTTGCTTAAATGGCCTTATTTTTAGGGATATTGGTGAAATTTAAGCTTCTGTACCAATATTGTTGAAAGAAAATGGTAAATGAATGGCTCATTACAACCTCAGAAACATTGGAGAAGAGGAATGAATTTGAGCACAAACACAGGGTGGGAGGTTAGCCTGAACACTGGAGTCAAATGAGGAGGGCTTGAAGTCTGGGGAAACTCTAGTGACAATACTTTACCTTTCTTTTTTAAATGTATTTTAAAATTTCTAATTAGTTATACATGAAAGTAGAATGCATTTTGATGCATCTTGCATAAATGGAGAATAACTTCTTATTCATCTGGTTGTATATGACATAGAGTTACACAGATCATGTAAAATACATGCACATAGGGTAATAATGTCTGATTCATTCTATTATCATTCCTACCTCCATGACCCTTTCCCTCTGTTACTCCCCTCTGTCTAGTTCAAATTACCTATATTTTTCCTCCCTCCCCCTTATTGTAAGTTAGCATCCACATCAAAGAAAATATTCAGCCTTTGGTTCTTTGAGATTGACTTATTTTGCTTAGCATAATATTCTCCAGTTCCATCCATTTACCTGAAAATGCCATGATTTCATTCTTATTTAAGACTGAGTAATATTCCATTGTGTGTATTTACTACAGTTTCTTTATCCATTCATCTATTGAAGGTCATCTAGGTTGGTTCCACAGTTTAGCTATGGTGAATTGAGCTGCTATAAACATTGATGTGACTGCACCACTGTAATATGCTGATTTTAAGTCCTTTAGGTATAAACTAAGGAGTGGGATGGCAGGGTCAAAAGGTGGCTCCATTCCAAGTTTTCTTAGGAATCTCCACACTGCTTTCCAGAGTGGTTGCACCAGTACTCAGTCCCACCAGCAAAGTATGAGTGTACCTTTTCCCCCACATCCTAGCCAACATTTATTGTTGCTTGTATTCTTGATAATTACTATTTTGAGTGGAACAAGATGGAATCCCAGTGTGGTTTTAATTTGCATTTCTCTAATTGCTAGAGATTTTGAACATTTTTTCATATATATGTTGGTTGATTGTATTTCTTCTTCTGTGAAGTGTCTATTCAGTTCCTTTGCCCATTTATTGATTGGGGTATTTGTTTTTTTTTGGTGTTAAATTTTTTGAGTTCTTTGTATATCCTGGAGATTAGTGCTCTATCTGAGGTGCATGTGATAAAGATTTTTTCCGATTCTGTAGGCTCTCTCTACATATTACTGATTGTTTCCTTTGCTGTGAGAAAGCTTTTTAGTTTGATTCCATCCCATTTATTGATTCTTGATTTTACTTCTGGTGCTTCAGGAGTCCTGTTAAGGAAGTTAGTTCCTAAGCCAACATGAAGAACATTTTGTCCTACTTTTTCTTCTATGAGAGACAGAGTCTCTGTTCTAGTACCTAATTCTTTGATCCACTTTGAGTTGAGTTTGGTGTAGGGTGAGAGAAAGTTTAATTTCATTTTGCTACATATGAATTTCCAACTTTCTCAGCACCATTTGCTGAAGAGGCTATCTTTTCTCCAATGTACGTTTTTGGCACCTTTTTCTAGTATGTGATAACTGTATTTATGTGGGTTTGTCTCTGTGCTCTCTATTCTATACCACTGGTGTAAGTATCTGTTTTGGTGCCAATACCATGCCATTTTTGTCACTATGGCTCTGTAGTATAATTGAAGGTCTGGTATTGTGATGCCTCCTGCTTCACTCTGCTTGCTACGGATTGCTTTGGCTATTCTGGGTCTCTTATTTCTCCAAATGAAATTCATGATCGCTTTTTCTATTTTTAAGAGGAACATCATTGGGATTTTAATTGGAATTGCATTAAATCTGTATAATACTTTTGTTAGTATGGCCATTTTGACAATGTTAATTCTGCCTATTCAGGAACGTGGGAGATCTTTCCATTTTCTAAGTTCTTTCTTAATTTTTTTCTTTAGTGTTCTGTAGTTTTCATTATAGAGGTCTTTCATCTCTTTTGCTAGATTCATTTCCAATGTTTTTTTTGAGGCTATTGTTAATAGGATAGTTTTCCTAATTTCTCTTTCAGAGGATTCATCACTGATGTGTAGGAATGCATTTGATTTATGGATGTTAATTTTATATCCTGCTACTTTGCTGAATTCACTTATTAGTTTGAGAACATTTCTGGTGGAATTTTTTTGCATCTTCTAAATATAGAATCATATCATTCACAAATAGTGATAGTTTGGGTTCTTTTCCTATTTGTATCTCTTTAATTTCTTTCTTCTAATTGCTCTGGCTAGAATTTCAAGGATGCTATTGAATAGAAGTGTTGAAAGAGAGCATCTTTGTTTTGTTCCAGGTGTTAGAGGGAATGCTTTTAATTTTTCTCCATTTAGAATGCTGTTGGGTTTAGCATAGATAACTTTTACAATGTTGAGGTATATTCCTATTATCCCTAGCTTTTCTAGTGTTTTGAACATGAAGGGGTGCTGCATTTTGTCAAATGCTTTTTCTGCATTATTGAGATGATCATTTGTTTCTTGTCTTTAAGTCTATTGATGTGATGAATTACATTTATTGATTTCTGTATGTTGAACCAGGCTTGCATCCCTGGGATGAACCCCAGTTGACTGTGGTGCACATATATTGATATACAAGATCAATGCTGAGTTGTGACCTAAGAAAAGTCTATTAATAGATTTTCTTGTCTCTAAAAAGCAAATAAGCAAACTACAAATAAAAATTTGAGGAGACTTAATTGTTCTCTTGTCATTTAAGGTCTGTTATTTCCTAGGATTGAATAAAAGTTAATTAATTTTGAAAAAAATTGTTAAAAAAATGAAAACCATCTGCTAAGTCAGGAGACCTGAAACAATGATGACTAGAAATTAAAATAACTTTGGAAATCTCTTTACAATCATAGTTATAAAATAATTGAAGGATGGAGGGATAGCTTAAGTGCTTTGGTTTTATTGCCCTTTATTTTGTGGGGGATATTTTAAACCATAATGATAATTATTGATTAGGAAGTTGCAAAGGACTTGGATGCCCCTCACACCCTTAAAAATGTAAAGAGGATAAAGTCACCTTTTTGGAGAGGTAAAACTAAAAACTAAAAACAGAAGAGAAAATTCTGTCTTTGGCAGTCATGTCTGCTACCAGTGCCTATTGCTGTATTTACTCATGAATGCAATATTTTGACCGGATCTTCCAGAATTCTTGAATCAGTCTTGACCAGGAGAGGAAGTGTAGCCACAGTCCTAGTCTACCTTCTGGTGGTACTTGGAATGTAAGTTTCAGGGCCCAATGAACATGCGTTCACTGCCCCAGGAATGATCCTGGCTGCCTCTGTGTCTTCAGAGTCCAACATTCCCAACCATCTGCACCTTTCTTCTTTCTTGATACAGTGTTTATAGGGCAGAGACAATACTCCAGTTCAACATTAAAGCAGAATCTTTGGGAATCTGGTAGTGTACCTAACTCTTTCCAGGGTCCTTGCCTAAGTCCTTCCTATTATTCCTCTTACCTGTGCAATGGTCAGCTTCATGTTGAGAATGGCAAGTTGCCTGATTCTACCTGATTAAGATGACTATAGGACTCGAATAGAACGAGTTAAGTGAGGTAAAGGAGGTGCCACCAAAAACTGTTTTTAAGATAAATAATATTTTAATGCAATATTTAAATAATAAGACTTATTTTAAAAGTACTAAAACATCAAAAATGTAAACAATGACTGGATCAGTATTACTGAATTTTTCTTTTGCCTCAGGCTCATGAAGAACTTGGGTTGGTACTGTTCAGTGGTGTCAGTATTTCCCATCTATGATGTTCATCTGCCAGACTAAACTCAATTGGCTGGAAGGCAAGAATGGTCTTGTAAAGATCCCTATTGAGTGAGTCTTTCCTTATTCAACTAATACTAGATGAGCATTTAATATGGGCAAATCTTGATGCTATGTTATGTAAATGTTTAAAAAAATGTATAAACCACAAATCCTGCCCTAAAATTACTTTTGGTTTATCAGGGAGACAAAATATATTGATAGGACACAAAATCTTATATATCATGTGAAAGGTACAGAAGCAATGCTACAAAGTTTAGAGGATGGAGAAAACACTCCAATGTGGACAATCAGGGAAAGCTTTTTAGAAAAGGTGTAGATTTATTGGTACTTAAAGACAGGACAAAATGTGGACATGGAGCAGCAAGGTAGGAGATACTTCTGCTGGAGAGAAGGCACAATTGTGGAAAAACTTGAGGTGTGTTCACAAGAGGCCAGAAGTTTGGTTTGTCTGGCAGCATAGACTTGGACAGGGGCATCATCAGAGGCAAAGCTCTGGAGTGACACAGGGTGATCAAAGACCTCGAATGGCTGTAGTTTTAGAATTTCACATGCATGTTTTTGAGGTTGGCATTATCTCCTAGTAGGACACTTTATTCTTTTAGACTTACAGAGACTAAATACTATAATCAATAAAATAACAATAAATGCATATTATTTTTATGAAGATCAACTAAATCATGTATTATTATATCAATGTTTTGGTCAAATTAATAGTTCTTAGAAGTAAGAGTAGTACTAACAAGATGCCAGAACTCAGTATCAGGGCAAAGTCCTTTCATGTTCTCTCTGGTAGTTTATAAATATATGGTGGTCAAGGAGGTAGACACAAAGCATTATAAGGCCCATATTGCTCAATATAAAACTTTAATTCCCTATTTCGTTCTTTGTTAGTACTTTGATTCCATCAGTCATATAGATATTTCTTCTTTTCAGTGCTAAGGAGTTCTGACCAAAGTCAGAAACTGAGCCTCTCACTCACTAGCAAACTTAGTAAAAAACTTTTTCTGATACAATGCTTATTTGTTCAAATGCTTTGTTTTAAGTGCTATGGTAATTAAAATCTTCTGTGATAAAGCTGCAGATTGAGTTTTTTTTATAATATTTGTCTGAAAAATAAATCCAGACCTAATTTCAGAAAAAGAAACTTGGATGTCAGATTTAAGTCTATACTGTACCTTGTAACCCTCCTGTTCTTTTTCTGTAACCATAAAAAAATGCCAGTTATTACCCAGAAGTTCTTGTAGTATTGAGGCTCCAAAAGTTTAAGACTATTTTTTGGGTAAGGCGTCTATCAGTATCTAAACCCTACTAATTAATTTAGGTGAATCTTGGGGCAGAAGCTTAGCTATGTGTTTTAAAATGTAGTTGAAAGATGCATTTCCAGACTGCTCCTTAATCCTTTGATCAAAAAATTAAATAAAATCACTGATGCTAGCAAGATTTTTTTAACATTTGAATTTAGTGTTATATTTCTGTTACTATGAAAATTCTAAATATTCTGGGTGCCCACAGTCTTTAAGAAGAAAATTAAGATAGAAGAGTATGTGAGCTGCAGACTGAAGAGCAGGGCAGATTTGCCTGGCCCCAAGCAGGAATCTACAAGGACCTTCTTACTGCATTATTGGTTTTCCTCGGTGGACATCAATTCCCCCAAGTACCTTTAATGAGAGTAAAGGTAAACAAATAAACGAAAGGTGATTTCACACCAGGATCACTTTGTAGGCCAGTAATAAAGAGAAAATGCTTTTAGTAAGAGCATAATTTTCATTTTTTTTAACCAGCTATTTGGAGGGTGGTTTCATAGTTAGGAGGGAATTTTTTATTATCAATTTAATTAAAGAAAGACATCCTTTATTCCTCTATTCTTGTATGGTCTCCACTTATCTCCACCTCTGAAGAAAGAAAACTGTAACGAATATGTGCAGAAATATTTTTTATACAGAGGATTTCATAGAAAAGAAAGATTGGAGGTGAAAGCAGAGCTGCCCATCTTGACAATCTGTATAGTTCTCTAGGGATGGGTAGGAGGAAACTTATGAATATTTCTCCTTTGCTTGCTGGCATGCTATTGAACTTTGTCTGGAGAGGTACAGGAGGAGAAAGCCCGAGTCTCTTGCCAGGCTTCTGCAGAGCAAATGAGTTCTCTTATCACCTGATTCTGGCAGCATGGGTATGTTGCCTGGCAATATGGACAGTTCCTTAAGTACCTGAGTGCAAGTACTCAGTTTCTCCAGGTTCAGCCCCTTCAGCACTGGTAACTTTTCTAGTACTCGCTGTCTTAAGCATAGACAGCTTTTCTAATGTCAGAATCCTGCAGTTTGGGCAGCTTCTCAAGCACCTGGGTTCTCTAGCATGTAGCTCCTCTGGTAGATGGTTTCAGCAGTACGAATGGTTTCTACACTCTCAGGCTCCTACAGTGCATGTCTTCTCCAGTGCCTGGCTCCTACAGTGCACAGCTTCAGTGCATAAATCCTGACACATACGCTGCTCAGCAGCACCTAGCCTCCACCAACTTCCCCTGATACTCTTTGACTTCACGGTGTAATATTACCTGTAAGACACCTCCCCTTAAACGTCTTCTCCTGCAACTCTCTTAGGAATGTCTGCAGTGGGTCCAAGATCTTCCTGTGAACAGTTTTTCCAGATTGTTGGTTTTTAGCAAGCTCTGCTAGTATTGCCTCAGAGTGACCCCAAATTCAGTGATCCACAGTCACATGAAATCTTTTTCAACAAGGTCTGCATTTTAGCCCTGTTATGGGGGTGGGGGTGCCTCTTCCCCTCACAGCCCTAGAGGTACTGCTACTCCTTGTATTTGCTATTTTTATATTCTTTAGATTTTTATTTACTTCTTACTATCCAATTACTTATTACCCAAGTTCCTTGTTAATTCTCTACTTTTAATTTTCCCTGATAAAATTATTACACAGACTTAATTCTGTGTATTAAACTGTCCCTGTTAAAATTATAACATGGATTCTGCCTCTTGATGGCCCCTGAATGATATATTTACTAAGGTATGTTTTGGTGTTGATTATGTGGGTTAGTTTTTTCACAGATGGGGTATGTTTTACAGTTTTTAAATTCAGTTCTTTTTTTTCCTGTGAAGTTTTATTTGAATTTTATTTTAATATTTTACATTCTCCCTTTTTCCATTTTCTCAGGAATGCTATTTGTGTGCTTGTTGGTTTTCCTTTCCCTTTCATAGCTATCATTTTCTCATTGATTTTTTAAATAATTTTACATCATTATAAATTTCTTTAAATCAATCCTCTTTTCTATATACCTACTTTTTAATGATTTTTTATGGCCTTCATTTTGGGGATGTTTTTATTTTTCTACCCAATTTCTTTTGTATATTTGCAAACTAATTTTGCCGTTTCACCATGTCTTCCTTAATCTTACATAATTTTCTATTGAAGTCTCCTTTGTTCAGGTACTATTTTCTAGTTGTTTTGTATTCATGATCTATATTTGGTTTTATTTTTCATCTATTCCATGGCAACATTAGTATAAATATTATTCACCTGCCATTTGTTTTTTATGCTCTATCCTTTATTTTTCTATTAACATTTTGTGTAAATCTTGTGCTGACTGACTCATTCAATTGTTATGCATTGTTAGAGAAACTGAATTTTCTCCAGATCAGGATTTTCTACTTAATTTTCTTTTTAAACAGTTTTTTGAGTGTGTGTATCTTCCATCGGCCTTTATTTTACTTCTGTTCACAGATCCAAGCCATTTTAGGTATGTTGACAATGCAGGGTATATTTTTTCCATCCTGCTTCATTATGAGGCTACTTTGTATACATGTGTAATTTCTCAGTTTTATATCTTACCCTTTAATTCTACCCGCCTCTCTTCTGCACTTAACAAAATTCTACTATAGTCCACAATATTCCAATGGAATGGTCACTTTCAACCCCTGGTGTGCCACTAAACTATTTTTTTGATTTTATAGGCTTCATTTTGATTCATTGTACACATATTGACTTTGTCTGAGATGAGTAGACATTAAAGTCCTGTCTTGGAAACTTCCCACTCTTCAATATGCCTTTGTTAAATTTGGAAGCCCACTCGCATACTGTAGTTGGAGATGGAGTTTATATTTTTCTTCCCTGTTTCATTTTTTAAAGTTTAAAATGGACTTTTTAATTTGTTCTTTATAATTATTCATGACAGTATATTTTGACATATTATACATATATGGAGTATAATTTCCCATACTTTTTTTTCTTTTTAAAAAATTTGTACTAATTAGTTATACATGACAGTTGAATGCATTTTGACACATTGTATACAAAGGAGCACAATTTCTCATTCCTCTGGCTGTACATGGTGCAGAGTCACACTGGTCATGTAATCACACATGTACATAGGGTAATAGTGTCTGTCTTATTCTACCATCCTTCCCACCTCACACTCCCTTCCCTCCCCTCATTCCCCTCTGCCCAATCTAAAGTTCCTCTATTCTTCCCGACTGCACCCCCCATCCCCCCTTATGGGTTAGCATCCACTTATCAGAGAAAACATTTGACTTTCAGTTTGTTGGGTTTGGCTTATTTTGCTTAGCATGATATTCTCCAGTTCCATCCATTTACCTGAAAATGCCATAATTTCATTATTCTTTAAGGCTGAGTAATATTCCATTGTGTATATATACCACAGTTTCTTTATCCATTCATCTGTTGAAGGGTATTTAGGTTAGTTCCATAGTTTAGCTATTGTGAATTGAGCTGCTATAAACATTGATGTGGCTGTATCACTGTAGTATGCTGATTTTAAGTCCTTTGGGTATAAACCAAGGAATGGGATGGCTGGGTCAAATGGTGGTTCCATTCCAAGTTTTCTTAGGAATCTCGACTCTGCTTTCCAGAGTGGTTGCACCAATTTGCAGTCCCACCAGCAATGTATGAGTGTACCTTTATCCCCACATCCTCACCAACATTTATTGTTGCTTGTATTCTTGATAATTGCCATTCTGACTGGAGTAAGATGAAATCTTAGAGTATTTTGATTTGCATTTCTCTAATTGCTAGAGATGTTGAACAGTTTTTCATATATATGTTGATTGATTATATTTCCTCTTCTGTGAAGTGTCTGTTCAGTTCCTTAGCCCATTTATGGATTTATTGGTGGCGTTTTTTGGGTTCCTTATATATTTTCTGGAGATTAATGCTCTACCTGAGGTGTGTGGGGTAAAGATTTTCTCCCATTCTGTAGGTGCTGTCTTCAGTTATTGATTGTTTCCTTTGCTTTGAGGAAGGTTTTTAGTTTGATTCCATCCTGTTCATTGATTCTTGATTTTATTTCTTCTGCTTTAGGGGTCTTGTTAAAGAAGTCAGATCCTAGGCCAACATGATGAAGATTTGGGTCTACTTTTTCTTCTATTAGACACAGGGTCTTTGGTCTAATTCCTAGGTCCTTGATCCACTTTTAGTTGAACTTTTCCAGGGTGAGAGACAGGGATTTAATTTCATTTTGCTAGATATGGATTTCCAGTTTTCCCAGCACCATGTGTTGAAGAGGCTATCTTTAATGTATATTTTTGGTGCCTTTATCTTATTTTTTTGAGACTATTGTGAATGGGGTGTTTTCCTAATTTATCTTTCAGAGGATTTATCACTGATGTACAGAAATGCACTTGATTTGTGGGTGTTGATTTTATACCCTGCTACTTTGCTGAATTCATTTATTAGTTCTAGAACATTTCTGGTGGAATTTTTTGGATCCTCTATGTATTGAATCAAGTCATCAGCAAATAGTGATAGTTTGAGTTCTTGTTTTCCTATTTGTATCCCATTAATTTCTCTCATCTGTCCAATTGCCCTGGCTAGAGTTTAAGGATGATGTTGAGGAGAAGTGGTGAAAGAGGGCATTGCTGTCTTGTTCTAGTTTTTAGAGGGAATGCTTCCAGTTTTTATTCATTTAGAATGACGTTGGCCTTGGGTTTAGCATAGATAGCTTTTACAATGTTGAGGCATGTTCCTATCATCCCTAGTTTTTCTAATGTTTTGAATATGAAGGGGTGCTGTATTTTGTAAAATGCTTTTTCTGTATCTATTGAGATGATCATATGATTCTTGTCTTTAAGTCTATTGTTGGGATGATTTACATTTATGGATTTCCATATGTTGAACCAACCTTGCATCCCTGGGATGAACCCTACTTGATTGTGGTGCATTATCTTTTTAATATGTTTTTGCATGCAATTTGCCAGAATTTTATTGAGAATTGTTGTGTTTATGTTCATCAGAGATAGTGGTCTGAAGTTTTATTTCCTTGATGTGTCTTTGTCTGGTTTTGGTGTCAAGGTGATACTAGCCTCATTGAATAAGTTTGGAAGACAGCCTATTGTTGGGTTTTTTAAAAAAAATCCAATATGCCAGTCTATGCCTTTTGATTGATGAGTTTAGGTCATTAACATTTGGGGTTATTATTGAGACATTATTTGTGTTCCTGGTCATTTTGGTTTATTTTTGGTTTTGAACTTGATTTGTTTTCTCCTTTGATTGGCTTTTCCTTTAGTGTAGTTCTTCCCTTTGCTGATTTTCATTTTTGTTTTTCATTTCCTCCTCATGGAATATTTTGCTGAGGATATTCTGTAGTGCAGCTTTTCTAGCTGAAAATTCTTTTAACTTTTGTTTATTATTTAAGGTTTTTATTTCATTATCACATCTGAAACTTTATTTTTCTGGGTATAAAATTCTTGGTTGGCATCCATATTCTTTCAGAGTTTGGTATATATTGTTCCAGGACCTCCTTGCTTTAAGGGTCTGGGTTGAGAAATCTGCTGAGATCTGAATTGGTTTCCCCCTGTATGTAATCTGATACTTCTCTCCTGTGGCCTTTAAAATTCTATCCTTATTCTGTTTGCTAGGTATTTTCATTATGACTTGGTGTAGATCTGTCATAATTTTGTACATTTGGGGTCCTGTAAGCCTCTTATATTTGATTTTCCATTTCATTCTTCAAGTTTGGGAAATTATCTGATATTATTTCATTGAATAGATTGTTCATTCCTTTGGTTTGTATCTCTGTGCCTTCCTCTATCTGATAATGCTTAAATTTCGTCTTTTCTTGTTTTCCCATAGCTTTTGGAAGTTCTGTTCATGGTTTCTTACCATCTTCACTGTGTAGTCACCTTCATTTTCAAGATTATATATTTTGTCTTCATTATCTGAGATTCTGTCTTTCAAGTGATCTAGTCTGCTGGTGATGCTTTCCATTGAGTTTTTAATTTGGTTTATTGTTACCTTCATTTCAAGAATTTCTGTTTGTTTTTGTCAGAATATTTATCTCTTTATTGAAGTAATCTTTTGCTTCCTGCATTGGCTCTCATAGTTCTTTATTGAAGTGATAATTTGTTGCCTGCATTTGCTCTCTTATCTGATCCTTTACTTCACAAATCATTTTAATTTTGTACATTCTGAACTCCTCTCACATTTATTCTACTGTTCTGGCAATGGATTCTGCTATTATAGCATCTTGGTTTGCTTGGGGCACTTTCTTCCCTTGTTTTTTCATGTGTCTTCCCCTCTAGCAGTGAGGATCTGAGGTATTACAGTTTCTACCCTATAGACTTATGGTGTCCCTACAGGGTTCCAATTCCTTGCCTTTAAGATGAATATTAACAGCACCCAATGCAAACCATATGCAGCCTTTAACCAAATAGCTCCTCTTAAGACATTTACAGTTTTGTCACAATAAGGAGAAATGGTGTGTTTGATTATTATCTACAATACAAACAATGGGTTTGGAATGGGTCTACAGTTACTAATGGTGGAAAAAGAGAGAACTGGGGTATGTGTAGGATGTAATGTTTATGAGGTAGGAGGTGAGAATGTAGAGGTATTAGATCATATAAATAATGAAAGAGGAATCAATAGAAGTTGGCTGTTAGGAGGAAAGAGAGAAAAAGGCCCTGGGGAAATAGGTGAGAAGAAGCTGAAGAGAGTAATAAAATAAAATAAAATAAAATAGACAAAAAATAAAAAAAATGTAAAAATAAAAGAATATATAACAAAGTTTTAATTTACTAATCAGACATCATAGTCCTCAGTAGCCTGATGGATGAAGGACTTGGTTTAAAAAATGTTGGGGATGTAGGAGCAGGAAAAGAAAGAGAAAAAAAGTTTTGAAGGAGAATTGAACAATTATTTCTGTTGGAGTTCAGTATCTTCTCTGCTTCCCTTCTCATATGATAGGTGGGCTGTGTGTAGTTTGCTGGTATCTCCGCTCTCAGGCTGGTGAAGGTTACAAGGGTGAGAAGGTAAGTCTTGGAAACAGAACTCCTGGTGGCAAGGTATAGCAATTTCTGGTCCCCATTGGAAGACTACACCCAAGGAATCTCCTTTGGGGTCCACTTTTGTTATGTAAGAGCCTGATTTTAGCTCATACATCACCTGGGACCCCCCAATTCCTGGTCTCTAATTTATTTTTGAAACTGCATCTCTCCCCACCCTTTTGAATTCCTAATCAGGAACCTCTCTCCAAAAGTCCTGAGGACTAAGCACTGGTACCTGTGTGCCTGTCATGGAGAGCTGTTCTATATTGTGGAGATCAGGACTAGGCATTAAGAGCTGTAGGCTGGAGTAGCTGCAATTGCTGGGCTAGGTTGATGGCTTGGGTGAGGAGTTGGGAGACTGTAGTTACCTTGATAATGGGCTTCCAGATGCCAATCAGTGTCCCAAGATGGTAGTTGCCACTACTAAAGATGGTGATGGTGGTAGTGGAGGTAACCCAAGATGGTGGTGAAGGTCCAAGTTGCAGGTGACCACTTTCAAAGATGGGGGAGCGAGGGCGGGCCACATGGTGGTGTTGGGTGACCTGTTCAGAGATGCGGCACTATGGACTGTTGTGCCATGTCTGGCAGCTGTGTCTAGGCCCTGTCTTGTGACTCCAGGTAGAGGCTACCATGTCAAGGGGGCTATGGTAGTGATTGCAGTGTCCCAAGATGGAGGTGGCAGGGGAGCCCTACATTGGTAGATTGGGAGCCAGATGTGTGGTGGGCCTCCTGCGGTGTTCCAGGGCAGGTGGGGGTCTGGCACGATGCTTTGGGGCTGAGATGAAATCTTAGAGTAGTTTTGATTTGCATTTCTCTAATTGCTAGAGATATTTAACATTTTTTCATATATATGTTGATCGATTGTATTTCTTCTTCTGAAGTATCTGTTCAGTTCCTTTGCTCATTTTTTGAATGGGTTATTTGTTTTTTTGGTGTTAAATTTTTTGATTTCTTCATATATCCTGGAGATTAGTGCTCTATCTGAGATGCGTGTAGTAAAGATTTTCTCCCATTTTGTTAGTGCTCTCTTTACGTTTTGACTGTTTCCTTTGCTGAGAAGAAGCTTTTTAGTATGAGTCCATCCCATTTATTGATTCTTAATTTTACTTCTTGTGCTTTAGGAGCCTTGTTAAGAAACTCAGTTCCTAAACCAACATGATGAATATTTGGGCCTACTTTTTCTTTTATTAGACACAGGGCCTCTGTTTTAGTACCTAAGTCTTTGATCCACTTTGAGTTGATTTTTGTGCAGGGCGAGAGAGAGAGTTTTAATTTCATTTTGCTACATATGGATTTCCAATTTTCCCAGAGCCATTTGTTGAAGAGGCTATCTTTTAGCCAATGTATGTTTTTGGTGCCTTCTTTCACCACTTCTATTCAACATAGTCCCTGTTTCATTTTGAAATGACTTTCATTGTTAAACAACAGGTCTGTCTTTACATAAATGTTTAATATTAAATATTTGTTGGGATTTATAAAGGAAGAACTTTATGAAGACAACCAAAGTTTGCGTAAGGACTACACTGACTCTGAATGAGTTCCCAGGATTAATTTTAGCTCATTTAGATGTATCATTAAAAGACATTCTTTTATTTAATCAAAGGTGTGAATGAAGTTGCAGTCTCTGTTCTCATCTTTTGTATTTTTTAAATCTCACTTTTTATTAAACTCCTAATATATATTGAGGAACTTCAAAGTTTATCATTTTCTATTTGATTCTATCATCAGGCATGAAAGCTAGGATAACTTTCTGTTGTTTCAGTTATTCTGATATCCTTACTACACTCGGTAATGTTTTGCTTTGTGATGCAAAGCAAAATTAAACTGGATTTTTGCCTTTTTGTTTTATATTTCTTACAATTTGATGTGAGTCCTTAGACTATGATTCTGTTAGTGATCAAAGTGTATGTTAGAAAAGGCCTTGCCTCTTTTTGAAATAGTCTGAGAATTATGGACAGCTAAATTCCCCATTAATGTAGAAGTAGAAATTATGGGTCTCTTGGCACTTTAGTTTTCTCTGTAATCTAAGTTCTCCTTGTCTTGGTTCGTCTTCTCACTTGTGGCTTTGTTTTCTCTGGCTACCATGATCTGCATAGTTTTTTATGGTTAGGCCATGCAGGGCCTGCATCAATGGGAAGGTTTTTTAAATCCTGGTGGGATCATTATGTGATCCTCCAATTTGTAATAAAAAGATAACACCTCTAACATCATTGACCTCTTAAGTATAATTGAACTCTGGGAACAATGGAGGTGATATGAGTATTTAATTATTTTCTGATAAATTTGTATAGATTATATTTACCTCTTCCATGTATTAATTGCACTTTAACAGAATTGTTCTGATAAAACTTCCTCATAAAAAATGACTCCAGAGGTTGGGATTTTAAACTTTTTAAATGAGATATGATGGAAATATTTTGAGAAAAATGGGAATTTATATGTCATCATATTAATAGGGGAGGTAGTTAGTCTCATTCATTTGTAAGTAAGGGAAACCAAAGTAGAAGGCCTGGGGGTTTTTCTCCTTTATATTGGTGAGACATGGATGGACTCTAGGGGAATGTTCTATAAGGGATAAACAAAATATAATACAACAAGGAGAGACCATGGAAAAACCAGTGAGCAGTCATTGTTGCCTTAAAACAATAATGACACATCTAGGAAGGTTCAGTCCTTGGGCTTTATAGCTTCAGAAGAGTTACAAAGGTATTATACTTAGAAGTAATTGAAAAGGCTATTTTAGAAAGAGGCCATTTTTATGTGTTCTTTTAGATACCTGACACACAATGTAGGTTTAATAAATAGTACATAAAATGGTTTCTCTAGGGAAAAATTGCATTTCAGATTTCCATTTTCTCTGCCACAGAACAGAATGTGAAGCTAAAGCAAGAGAGATAAGAGTTTGTATGTAGTCCCAGCAGCACAGTTAACATTGGTGCTGAAGTATTAATGGTAAATGTGTTCTGTTTGCAGGGAAATCAAAATAGTCCTTTCACAGATCATTCTTAGACTTTTACGAGTATGTTTCAACTCTTGTATTGGAGGTCTATGTGCTAGTAAGTGAATGATTATGAAGAAGCAGGACAAAACCCGAGGTTAAGTATCAGATGTTAATAAGATTAGACTTCAGTAGCTTATGAGGTCAGTACCTCCCAGAAGACTCTGTAGGTAAAATAACTTCCATACATGAAGCCTGTTCTTTGATAGAAGATGACATCAAGTTACCTCTGAACAGACAATTACAGAATTTGAGGGACCTTGTGCAAAGTGAAAATACAGTGTTTATTCAAATATTACTAAAAATTTCAAGTTTTTGGTAACCAAATGTGGGGTTGGTTCTTCTGGGTACAGAGTCCTGTGCAAATGCACAGGTATCAGCTCATGATGCAGGCCCTTCCCTGGGCTGTGTTGCCCATTCCCTCCCTGTTCTAGTACTGATTTCTGCCATTCTATCATATCTACTTATACCCTCTCCCTGCTGAAGGTCTGTTGCCCCTCAGTTGTCTGATGCTCTAATCCCAGTGGGTGTGAGTTTTTCAGATGCTTATAGCTGAGAGCAGGATTGACATATGTATTAGGATAGAGAGAAATTGGGTAGGAGAAGGACAAGGGGTGGGAGGCTACAGAAGCTGCTAGGCCATGATATGAGGATTTTGAGTTTCTGTGACAGGGAAATTACTTATTAAGGGTGAAATTCCTGAAGTGGCCTAGAAGGAATGGGTTGAAGAAAACTTGTTTTACTCCTTTATATGGATTTTATATTAAGGTAGAACTTTTTAGATTAAGAAGATAGTGGTGGATTATATTGCTGATCCCGGTGACTTTGGGTGTCCATAGTCCAGTGACTACTGAAACTAGAATTATTAAAGTTGAAAGAAAACATTTCTCTAGGCTGTGAATGCTGCTTCTTCTTTTATGCTTTAATAGATCCAGCAGCATTTTACTCACTCTCATGTACAGCAACTACAAAGATGATTCACCCTGACTTATGATACACCTGCACATTATTTCAAAGCATAAATAGGATTTATTAATATAGGAAAATGAGGAAGAATCTTAACTTTCATAAAACATCAACATCAGCTACACACTTCTGTCATAACTTTGTCCCCTTCAAAATCCTCTGTTTTTCATTTCTTGCACTCCCCTCACCTAGTTGTGATTTTTTTTTTTTTTTTTTTTTTTTGCTGAGTGCTCTTTCTGAGTTCTTTAGAGCAGAGATTGGCAAACTATGACCAGTGGGATATAACATTAACTTACCAAGTTAAACATTCAGAATTTTGATAATACCTACTTAAGAGAGGGTTGCAGGGACCAAAGTATTCAAATGCAATGCTGAAAGGAGTGAACTAAATTTGGGGAGGTCAACATGAAAATATGTAGTATGTAATTATATACAAAATTGCAATGCAACTTAGAATGTGCATATATTCCTTAGATAAGTAATTCATAAAATTAGTGATATGGAAAGACTGACATCTAGGTGTGTTTATTGCACTTCTGCTCAGAATAGCAAAAACTGGGGGAGCTTTAAGAATTTGAGGTCTATACATTTTTTTTCTTATAATGTTATCCTCTTTTGGATTCAGGATTATGTTAATCCCATAAAACAAACTGGCAAAGCATTCTTTCCTCCTAGATTACTTGGAAGGAATTGTGTAATATTGGTATTATATCTTCCTTCAATGTTTAGTGGCATTCACTAGTGAAGTGATTCTGGTTCGAAGCTTTCTTTGTGGGAGGCAATTACAACTTCTTTTCATTTACAGAGTTATTTGAATTTTATCTTCCTTCTTGTGTTAATTATTGTGTTGTGTTTTTGAAAAGGATTTTATACTAGTTTAATCTAATTTTTCTTGTTTATTGGCATAAATTTGCTCATGATATTCATTTATTTTCCTTTTCATGCCACTAGCTTCAGTTATGAAGTTTCTTCTTTCACTCCTAATATGATCATGTGATGCAGCATATGAAGTTTTGTTGATTGCTAAGTAACTATTTTAAAATAAGTGGTCATTTTAAGGTGAGTCAGTCTAGCTTTAACTAAATACTTCTTAATCCCTGTCTAAATCAAAAGCAAAACATTCAATAAGGTGTGAGTTGTAAGATAACTAACATGGATTCAACCAGTAGGGTGAATTGCAAGGTGGACCTAAGTAAGGTAATGGGAGGTGGTAGGGGAAATCTCATTAAAAACTGTGGTATTCTAATTGTATTAGAGTCTCAGGCCTAATGGTGTATAGCCATTGCAGGTTAATCTTTACTTATATGATCTCTGGCTTTATCAGTGTGCTTTTGAACAAAGTGGAGTCTGAGAAGATAGAAAGTTCCAAAGGCTTGTTGAGTAGGTAAGGCTGAGGCAGTGAAGAAGAGACTTTTTCCACGTATAGGATTTTTAGATATTAGAGACTAGAAAAATTATGCGATGCTTGCTCTGTAAAAATTTATGGACCCCAAATTAAAACTAAAACTAAGCCTTGTGAGTGGCTCATGGCATCATATTATGTTTCTAGCAGGCTGAGTTGGGCATAAAAGACAAATTATGTGAAATCTGTTCAACTGCATTCTCTGCCAGGGAAGGATTAAGTGTTATATATGGCTTACTGTTGGGCTCATATGGTATATTCTTCCCCTCACATAGCTTCAGTTGGCTACGGGTTTGTTAATTATCTAAGCTGTGACCATGACTTTATGATTTAATAGAGGCCCTGGTTTTATCTGTGTGGGTTTTATTAATAAGCAAATAAGTAATATGAAGGATTCTAGTTCTTATAAAGATGATGAATGAGCCAGAGTGGTTCTCCAAACTAACATTGGAGATACTATATAATCAAGAGGTAAAATGGATTCAAGGAATCAACAACAAAAAATTCCTTGAAGAAACTCTTGGAGAAATTGTATCTGTCTTCATCCACTGTGGATACAGAAGTTAGATGACTGTAGCCCAGGGTAGAGGGTGCCCACAAGAAAATCTGGTGGAAGAATGCAAATGAATAAGATAAACAACTCAGAAATACATGGAGGTTGATTATCTAGCCTAGACAAATATGGAGAGAGAGATTCCTTAGACCTAAGTAATTTTCTAGCGAGAGGCTAGGGCTTAAATAACATGGGTCTTAAGGCACTTGTTCACAAGAGAGTAATGTGGAGCCCAAAAACACAGGACTCAAAGAAGAAATGGACATTAAGAGGTTTTTGAATGTACAATAAAGTTATCTCAAATAAGATCTGGTGACTAAGGCTGACACAATTGTAAATTTATAAGGTTTACAAGAAGGCAATAACATCTCAAATGCCAGTTCTCTTAGATAGGAGTATTTTCTCTCAGATATAGTAAACTAGAGTGATTAGTCTAAGACCAGGAAAATAATGAGTGCTTAATAAATACTAGTTGTCATTTAAAATTATTTCTAAGATTAATCTGATGTGTAGGTACTCCTTGAGTGGACAACTGAACTTACTTGATAAAATCTCTACTCTCTGTCCCTTTTCTTTAATGCAACTATTCAAAAAGGGGGGAGACCATATTATGAGGTAAGAAGGAATGAATATCTATGAAAATTATAAATACTTTTATGAAAATCTGTGAACCTACAAGCAGAAGTACACAGGACATCCTTTTGGAGAATCAATTAAATAATATTATTGATGAATATTAGAGGCTTCTGGGCAAACAACATGTATAATGTGTTCTTGAATAATATGAGTAATATGCTCAGAATTGAATAATATGCTCAGAATATTGAATAATATGCTCAGAGGCAAGGGGTAATGGAAACAGGCTTTCTCTTATCTGGACGTCAATTAGTTGGCTTAGTTAAAAATCAGACTCTATTTTTTAAGTGGAATAAAGAGTAATAAAGTGAATTGCTTTGCTGACACTCATCCTGGCCAAGGATTTATTAGTTGATTAAATGGAAGTGATTAAAACATTGGAAAAAATAAGTTTTTTTAAAATGATTTTTTTTTTAAAAACTACGGAAATGTAGAGTGTTTAAGATAACAAACATCCATGTACTCATCTTCTTTCTTAAGTAACTGTTCCCATATTGTCTAGGGATCAGTTCTTTCTTTGGGTTTCTAATAGTGCCAAAAACCAATATGAAAAATAATAGGTTAGCAGGGTTTGATAAGTCAAAAATAAAAGAATGGAGCTCTTACAATAGCACCTATTTCTGATATCACATCAGACCTTGTGTTCAATTTTGCAATTCTGTTAACCATCATGTGTGGATTCCTTTTCGAGTTTTTCATTAAGTAATCTTCATCTCTGTAATTTTCTCCCTATAAACAAGTGTAGGGAGAATAGTGTAGCCTATTCTCAGTAGGCTGCACTATTTTTCAATGCAGAAAATAGATCATTTCAATGACATACCTTACATCTGAGGACCCATTATGGAAAAAGGCAAGCAATCAGTGATTTGATTTTTATTGAGATGAAAAGTAATGATTTGGAGAAGTATCTCAATATATAATATGATACAATACTCTATTTAAAAATAAATCTTGAATTTGTAAATAAATTAGTACTTCACATTCATATATTGCTTTTTCTTCCAAAAGCTCAAACTTCTTTGAGATTTATTCATTTATTTTCATTATAACTATGATGCAGACAAGAAGGGGTAAATATAATTTAATGATTAGAATTCTAAAGGGAAAATATATCTTTTGGAAATTTTATTTGAAAGTTGAGAGAATATATCTTATTGTCTCTTTCCAAAAATTGTGAAGACCATGAAATATATTGAAACATATATAAATATAAATTTATAGTGCAGGTATCCTTCTCTTCTTGAAAAGTAATATATTGACGCTTATAACCAATGGAATAGAAACTGAAACACATAAAAATATTTCGTGCTTTGTTTTATGACTACAGATGTGTGATATGTCATTATACCTCTGAAAGCCAAGCATTTGTCTATAGTAAACCCAGAAAGCAAGAAATCAGCTTTAATATATACCTTGGTGAAAGTGGTACAAAGAGAAGATTGTTAGCAGACTTGATGAAGTCCTGTTAGATACACATAAGATTGATTGCTAAAGCGATTATGAAAATACAGTGATAAATTTCTGATAATTAAAACATTGCATGTGATTCTCCTTGAAATATGTTTGAAATAATATTTTTCATTAAAGAATATATACCACAGTATTTTGTTGGTGGCAATCTATTCTTGTATAGATTATAGAAGATTTCACTTCCTTACTTATACTTCTTAGTATTTTTTTTTACAAATAATTAATATTAAGAAAGAGAAGAAATGCACTTTTTTTCAAAATTATGTCTTTGTGAACTATTAGAAATTTATTTGTAAGACGAATCCAACCCTAAGTAATACATTCACTAAAACATGACTATAGAGAAAAAAAAAAATATTTTTGTACCAGGGATTGAACCCAGGGGTACTTAACCACTGAGTCACACCCCCAGCCCTTTTTATGTTTTATTTAGAGATAGAGTCTCACTAAGTTTCTTAGGGTCTCACTAAGTTGCTTAGGGCCTTGCTACATTGCTGAGGCTGGTTTGGACTTGGTGATCCTCCTATCTGGGTCTCCTGAGCTGTTGTGAATAAGTAAAGATTCTTTGTTGTGCTTTTAAGTTATTGCTCTTATTATTCTTGTATGGTTAAAGGACTTAGGATTCTGATCCATCAATCATTACTTGTTAAGCAGTCCCTATAAAGTCAACACTTTAGTATGTATTGTGGACCCCCCAAAAAAAATCTTGAAATTTTCTTGTAATCAGTACAACCTTAGTATTTATAAACAAAACATTTGCATGCTAAAAATTAGACAACAAAAAACTGCCTCACATACAGCTCAAAGAACAGAGATGAGCTGGAGTAGCATCAGATTTTATGAAAAAGATGAGCTTGGCTTTGAAAGAAATATGATTAAGAAGTCTTAAAAGTGAGAATGCCATGACATTGTGTTCCAGTCAGTGGGTTTTGAGTGAAAATAATGTGGTAATTCTAAAAACATGCCCTTAGATAGGGAGTTGTATTGTTTTCCCCCTTTCTTCCATCCTGTAGCTGTTATGGGAGAGAGCAATTATCTTCTACCTTTTTAAAGGTACATTAGCTCAAGTTTCTATTCATTTAGCTAAACCTGTATTATAACTAATATGCAATCTGATATGTGAAAATAGAGTCCTGCATATAATAGAACTTACATAGATGAATTTGTTTGATAGTTTAAAGGAAACAGATGGTGCAGAATGTTAGGGCAGTCACATTTTCTTTTCAACCAATGTTTTCTTTTCACATTTTTTATTGGTGCATTATAGTTGTACACAATGATTTGTTGTTTCCTATTAAACATGCACACAATATAATGATATAATTTGGTCAATATCATTTCTCAGCACTTCCCACTTCTCTCCCCTCTTCCCCATGCCCTGGTCCCTTTCCTTTACTGATCTCCCTTTGATTTTCATGGGATCCTCATCCCGACCTTTCTTTTCCCTTTTCCTTTCTAACTTCCATATATGTGAGAAAACATTTGACCCATGACCTTCTGAATTTGACTTATTTTGCTTAACATGATGGTCTCAAGTTTCATCCATTTTCCTGTAAATGACATAATTTCATTTTTCTTTATGGCTGAATAAAACTCCATTGTGTATATGCACCACATTTTCTTTAACCATTCATGTGTTGATGGACACCTAGGCTGGTTCCATAGTTTGGCTATTGTGAATTGTGCTGCTATAAACGTGGGTAGGCATAGTATGATGACTTGAATTTTTTAGCATAAATACCAAGGAGTATAGCTGGGTCATATGGTGGTTCCTGCCTATTTTTTTTTGAACATGTGGTATACATGCCTAGTCTTTTGAAGAACCTCCATACTGATTTCCATAGTGGTTATACTAATTTGCAATCCCACCAACAGTATAAAAATGTTCCTTTTTCTCACATCCTCTCCAGAATTTATTATTGTTTGTATTCTTGGTGACTGCCACTCTGACTGGAGTGAGATGAAATCACAGTATAGTTTTGACTTGTAGTCCCCTAATTGGTAATTATGTTGAAAACTTTTTCATATATTTGTTGGTCATTTGTATTTCTCATTTTGAGAAATGTATGTTTTAATTCAGTTGCCTACTTATTAATTGGGTTATTTGGGTTTTAGGCATAAAGTTTTTTGAATTCTTTATATATTCTAGATATTAACCCTCTGTTAGACAAGTAGCTAGAAAAGATTTCCTCCTGTTATGTAGGCTCTCTCTTCACATTCCTAATTATTTCCTTTGCTCAGAAGATTTTTAATTTGATGCCATCCTATTTATTAACTCCTGGCATTATTTTTTGAGCTTTGGGGTCCAATTGAGAAAGTTGTTGCCTGTGCCTACATGCTGGAGTGTCATCCCTGTGTTGTTTTGTAGGAATTACAAAATTTCTGGTCTAATTCCTAGGTTTTGATTCATTTTGATTTGATTATTGGGTAGGATGAGAGATAAGGGTCTAATTTCATTCTTCTACATCTGGATAACTGGTTTTCCTAGCACCATTTCTTAAAAAGATTGTCTTTTTTCCAATGTATGTTTTTGGCACCTTCCTCGGGGATCAGATAACTGTAGATGTGTGGGTTTGTCTGTGTGTCTTCTATTCTATACCATCAGTCTGTGTATCTGTTTTTGCTAGGACCATGCAGTTTTTATTACTGTATCTCTGCAGTATAATTTAAAGTTGCATATTGTGATGCCTCCAGCTTTGCTTTCCTGACTTAGAATTGCTTTGGTTATTCAGGGTCTTTCATTCTTCCAAATGAATTTTAAGATTGCTTTTTATAGTTCTGTGAAGAACATCATTGGTATTTTGATGGGGATTGGATTGAATATGTATATTGCTTTTGGTAGTATGGCTATTTTAAGAATATTAATTCTACCTATCCATAAACATGGGAGGTTTTTTCCATTTTCTGAGGTCTTCTTCAATTTCTTTCTTTGATGGTCTGTAGTTTTTCCTTTTTTTTTTTTTTTCTGGAACTGGGTATTGAACTCAGGGGCACCCAGCCACTAAGCCACATCCCCAACCTTATTTTGTATTTTATTTAGAGAGAGGATCTCACTGAGTTGCTTAGCACCTTGCCCTTGTTGAGGCTGGCTTTGAACTCGTGATCCTCCTGTCTCAGCCTCCCGAGTCACTGGGATTACAGGCGTGCGCCACCATGCCCGGCTTCCTTTTTTTGTTGAAGATTTTGTGAATGGAATTTTTTCTTGATTTCTTTCTAAGCAGATTCACTGTTGGTATATAGAAGAGCTATTTACTTTCGTATGTTGATTTTTGTAACCTGCTACTTTCAGAATTTGTTCAATTGCTCTAGCAGTCTTTTGATTGAGTTTTTGGATCTTCTAACTATAGGATCATATCATCTTCAAACAGTGATTTTTTTTTTTTACTTCTTCCTTTTCTGTTTTTTATCCCTTTTATTTCCTTCTCTTGCCTAATTGCTCTGGCTAGAATTTCTAGCAGTACATTAAATAGGAGTGGTGAAAGTAGATATCTTTGTCTTGTTTCAGATTTTCAACAAAATGCTTTTGTTTTTTTCCCCCACATACTCTGCGGTTGGTGTTGGTTTTTCATATATGGCCTTTATGATGTTGAGGTAGGTTCCTTCAATCCCTAGTTTCCTCAGTGTTTTTAACATTAATAGTTGCCGAATTTTGTCAAAGGTTTTTTCTGCATCTACAGAGATAACTAAGTGATTTTTGTCTTTAATTGTATTTGTATGATGAATTACATTTATTGACTTGCTTATGTTAAAATATCCTCACATCTCTGGAATAGAACCAACTTGGTAGTGATGTACAATTCTTTTAATATGTTGTTGAACATGATTTGCTAATATTTTATTAAGTATTTTTGCATCAAAGTTCATCAGGGATATTAGCTTGTAGTTTTCTTTCCTTGATGTGTCCTTATCTGGTTTTTGTATGAGTGTGATACTGGCTTCACAGAATGAATTTGAAAGTGCGCCATCCCTTTCTGTTTCATGGAATAATTTAAGGATTATTGGCATTAATTGTTCTTTAAAGTTCTGGTAGAATTCAACTGAGAATCCACTTGGACTTACTTTTTTTTAAATGGTGTGGCAAAATGGTGGCTGGCATGCCTCTGATAACTGGACAGGTAGATTATAAACCAAAGTGAGTGTATAACTCCAGGGGAAATGGTGGAAAGCTCTGCTGCCTGTTTCTTGCCTCTTTTTAGAGCCCCTAAATGCTGAGGTCCAGCCTTAGCAGGGGTCATGGCACTGCTTGGTGAGAGGGAAGGAGTTGGCCATGAGGAGAATAAAGTGACACAGACTCAAATATCTGAGGCTAAGTTTTAAGTTTAGTGTTTCATGGCTAAGTTCTAAGTTTACTGTTTCACACACGATTTAACGATTTTCGTTCACCTTGAGTACAATCTCTTGAGGTTACATGAAAGGGAAAATGTTGCAAACTCTGAGGGAATCTGATGGGCATAAGTATAATCAAAATAAGATAACTTCTCCTATTCCTCTAAGAAAAACATCACAAAACCTTTAATTGGTTCTGGTTTTCGTCTCACTAGGAACAATAAGAGCAGAAGCCATTCTCATAAATTACATAGGTGTAGCACATCATGGTTTAAAGTTGAGTCAAGAATAACAGTCATACCAATTAACCACTCTTTTGGCATTCCTTTTAAAGACACATGGATATGAAGCACAGCACCTTTTAATCCATCTATTGTATATAAAATAGAACTTCTGTTAATTAAACAACCTCTAATAAAAGCACTTCTTATGTTCTTTTATAACTTCTATCTAAATGAAATGGAGACCTATATCTAAGGGCTTTAAAGATTATCCTCTAGGGGAAAGTTATAGCTTCCCATCAATCTTATATGCAATCCACTGTGGTCCTTGGACTGTGAAAACAGTTTCACTAAAATGGGGGCACATCCTGGTTTGGGCTGAAGCAGCCAGGCAGTCTGGTTGCTTTAGGCTAACTGAGAGTGGTGGTTATAATTCTAAGGACAAACAATAACTCTTGTTGATCTGTCCCACACCTTTTGGTTGCTTAAGATAATATTATATATGAAATCAATTAAGGCTTGAGTGGTGTTATTTTTATGTTCCAAATCACTTAATGTCTGATTTTCTACCAAAATCTTTAAATGCAAACATCCAAATATTACACCATTAACAGTAAGAAACAAGAGGGAGCATGCCATGTCCACATTTCCCAGAAGATTAGACCGTGCAAGAATCTTCATTATTCCCAGTGGAACCGGGTCAAGCACTGAGGGAAACAGTGGTGGGCGTGACACCTAAAAGATAGAGGAGGGCTCAGGCTAGCTTGCAAATAGAAGTGGCAGAAAACACAATTTTCTGAGGGACTCTGTACCTGAAGTAATAGTAGAGGACTGGGGGTCTGGTATTTGGGGCTTTCCAAAGCTGAAAAAGTCAACTGATTCTGTAAAAATCCAAGCAATGATTGAAAAATCAGCTTTACCAGGAGGCAGGAAAGGAGCCCCAAACCTTTCAAGAACTTCTGTCATACTATGGAAGCTACTCTGGCTGCAAAAGTGAAATTAGGATGTTGCTTTGCCATGATAGCCTATTGTCTCAGTTGTCTTTTAGTAATTGCTAGTTATGCCAGAAAGTGTTCTAGGCAGAGCATGGAGGGTAGTAAGCCTTTAAGTCTAGAAATAATGCATTGATTAAATTTTCAAATGAAATCTTAAAGACTGGAAAGCTAATACAGTTTTGAGGGGATGTTGCTGACAACCCACATACTAGGGTTGCAAAAGCCTGTGATTTTTTGACTTTGAAAGCAACTTTCAAATCTGCAAATCTACATTAGTGGTAAGTAGGTTGTGAAAGCTGTGTAGCTCTACTTCAAATGTGTCTGGGGTGGATAGTGGACAAGAAATACCTGACCCCCCAAATCAGAGGTATCTGAAGAAAATGGACTAAGAGACAGCAGAATTGAGGTCTTCTAGACTTACTAATTATGATCTCTGGGAGTTTTCACAGTATGGGACCAGTGGTATTTGATGATTGAGTTACTTTTATTGTGATTATCTTTCCATGCCCACCACTGGGATTGAGTAAGATAGCTTGTGTTTAAAATTTTTTTTGTGGGGAGTAAATGACTAGGCCATATCTGGATCTGATATAAAGGAGTGCATACCACTGGAAAACAATTGAACTTCCAATGGATGTAATAATTGGATATAGTCTTGAGGTTGTGTCCTTAGGGGATCTGCATTTGTATGTTGCTTATATTTGAAGAATTGTGCTGTGCCAGTCAAATCTCCCTTTAAAAGAGCTTCTTCAGCAAAGAGTTCATTCAGCAGGCAACTTGAGGTATAGTACCTATGAGATCTGTCGAAGTGAGCAGAGAACATGCTTTTTCTGGCTCTCTTTGAGCATCCATAGCCAGTGACTAAGCATGGTAGGGATTCTAGCTTCTGGGCACTACTGCCCAACACGGGATTCAGCAAAGGATAGTTTTTACTCTGTCATTTCATGTTGGGCTGACTAATATTTTTTAGAGTGATGTCACAATCTGACTTTTCCTACCTGTGTGTGTTAGGTTTTTGTCACTGTGATCAAAAAACGTATAAGAACAACTTAGAGGAGCAGAATTTTATTTTAGCTCATGGTTTTAGAGGTTCAGTCCATGGTCAACTCAAGGTGAGGCAGAACATCATGGTGGGCATGGTGAAGAGTGCTGCTCCTTTCACTGTGCCAGGAAGAAGAGAGAGAGGGGAAGGGGCTGCAGGGAAGACAAACCCTTCCAGGGCATACTCCCGGTGACCCACCCTTTCCAGCCACACCCCACTTGCTTACAGTTATCACCCAGTCAGTCTATTCAAACTAGGATGAACTGATTAGGTTACAGTCTCATAATCTAATCATTTCACCTCTGAACACTCCTGCATCAACACAGGAACTTTTGGGGGATACCTCTTATAGAAATCACAACACTACTCAAGTCTCTTTCTTTCTTCTTTTCCTTTCACTGGTGTAAACCTACACTGAGTAAGGATTTTCTAGCCTATACTTTTTCCCTCGTCTTTATCTTTCATAGGTATCTCCATATTGCACTTCTGTTCTATCGTGACCATTGCTTCCTGGAGGATCTTGAATTTACACAGATATACATGTGTATTGTTCATTGTAAAGCCAAGTAATATGATGATATTATATTCTCTTCTTGATGGAGTACAAAGTTACCATGCTTGTGCCACACATCAGAGAATGTTCCTATTGTCAAATTCAAATAGCTTTTACATTTCACCAAATGCCTTTGTTTTATTCTCATATTTATCCACACTCTCAGTCATATTATTTATTCTACTTATTTACATTATCTCTCTAAGTCTTCTCATACCAAAACATCTATCTTCTGACTCCAGTCTTGACTGGGGTTCTTAGGACAATCATTTGGGCCATCCCTGAGGAATTTCAATTCATTCTTCTCTGGAATGGGGATCACTGTTTTGGGGGACCCAAAAACTTCCTTCTTTGTTTTGATAGAATACTCCCCTATTTTCTTTATATGCATTGTCATTCCTAAGAATTGGTGCATTTAAGGCAAACTCCTGAGTCTTGCATGTTTGAAAACATCCTTATTATATTCTCATAGGAGGTTAAGAAGTTGAGTATAGAAGTCTGGATTTAAAATAGTTTTCTCTAGATTTTTAAAGGCTTTTCTTCATTGCTTTTATATATTCTGTATTCTGATGCGAAGGCTAATGTCTTTGATTTTCAGGTGAGCTTTGTGGGTGAGCTATCTTTTCTATTTGGCAAGTCTTCTCTTTATCCTCAGAGGTATGACATTTTTCCAGAACACATTAAAATCCACAAAATGTGTTCTTTCAATTCAAAGTCTGGATCTACTTTCCTTAGTTAGGGATAATACCTTTTAGTGATCTTTTTTCCCTTCCTCCTATATTACTTGGATATAAAATATCTTGTAATAGCTGTTTGAATCTTTTGTCTTTCCTTCCAAATTTTAATTTCCTTTTATTGTAGTCTGGAAGATTTTTGTAGATTTATTATCTAACTTTACTAGTGAATTTTTATTTTGGCAATAATGTTTTAATGTCCAAAGAGTTCTCTTATCTGATAATTCCTCTTTCATTTTGTGTTGTAGTGATTTTATGGATATGGTGTCAAAGGTGCAAATTTTTGGGGAAATGAGTCATATAATCAAAATAGTATATGGTGTATATTTATATAAATATATAATAAAATGAATATTATGCACCTGACATCCTGGATAGGCAGCATAGAAATTCCTGTGTTCTTTATTATGTTTTCCTCCTGTCCAAAGTTAACCTCTATACTGAAGGTTGTGTTAATCTTCCTTTAAAGGAAAATAGTTTTATTATGAATGTATACATTCTTAAATGCCAGTTATTTAGTTTACTTGCTTTTGAACTTTGTGAATGGATTTATACTGCAAATCTTTTCTTGCAAATTGTTTCTTTTGATTTACTAAGTTCTATTGTCAATAGCGTCCATTTTCTACTATTTTTAGTTGTTTGCTTATACCTTCATAAAACACATAATTATTATAATGAAGCCTCAGAAAAGAGGAGATAAATGTGCGCTCTGTCCCATTAAGCTAGACGTCTACATGAGATTTTTAATTAGTATGTAAATTGTGCTTTTATTCATAATTAATCTTATTAGCATATAAATATTTATTACATGTGCCATATATGACAGTAATAACTTAAAATGTTTTGAAATCCAAACTATGAAGTAAATGTGTTATGGAAATAGTAGATGTAATGGACTTTGGGATTAGTCAACCCTAGGTTGATATACCTACTCTGTCATCTTTTAATTGAAAGATAATAGGCAAATGACTTAGCTTCTAAAATTCCCAATTTTCTCCTCTGTAAATGGGATTAATAATACCTACCCCAATTTGTTATTTGATAAGTACATAAGATAGTGTATTTGAAGGTTTTAACCTAGTACTCAGCACATGATAAATATAAGTTCAATAAATAATTTAAGTTCTGTTCCTCACTCACACTAAAGAAGAATGAGATTTTCCATCCTAATGTATCTTACAAATAGGGCTAGTGTTACGTTCTGAATACACAGTGCCTATGCTCAGAAGGGCCTCAGACTTGGTTTAATGTTCTGCTGTCCTTGTCTATTCATAATTTTATCTTTGAACTTGTGTTATGTAAGTGAAATCTGGTGGGGTAATGTAGCATATCTGCTAGCAGAGGAGATACATTTAATATGTGAGTCCACCTTTCTTGGCACATTCAAAACATGGTGGAGTGAGACAGACATCATCACCCTATGTACATGTGTGATTAACAAGAATGATATGAACATACATCATGCACAACCATAGAAATAAAAATTTGTACCCCATATGTGTACAATGAATCAAGTCTGCAAAAAACAATTAAAAAAATATAGTGTTTGCAATGCTCCATGAGCACAAGATTCCAATGAATGCATCTGATTCATGGGGGTTCTGTGAGATTCAAACAAATACAGGGCAAGTGTATGTCTCTGGCTGAATAACTGAGGGTGCTGACAACCACAAGAGGCCACGCTTTGAATGCAGAAAGCAGGCAGTGGCGACCTAAGAAACATGAATGATCATGAATAACTTTCATTTTTTTTCACTCATGTTGCCTCCCTCTATTTGCTAACTACTTATACAGAAAATGATAACATGCAAAGGAAAAGATAAGGTAATCCACAATGTCTTTTTCTTTCAGTCCTTCCTTTTTTGTCATTAAGTGAAGGTAGAGTATTGATAGAATGTACTGGCACCAAAAAATGAAATAAAAACAGTTAGTTTCATGCAACGTTTCCATGCTTCTGCTAAGAATAAAATACATTTGTATGTAAGAGTTACAAAATCTGAGTTGTGTAATTTTGGTGATTCTACATATCAGTTAAACACTCTGTTTTAAAACAATTACTGAATAGCAACATGAATGGTAAAATTCATGCGAGGTTAAAGTTTTCTTTTTCTTTTCCTTAGAATGTCATTAAATTGTGAATAAAAAAACCAACATAATGTATCAAGAGCTACCATTAAAGAAAATAGAAAGCTTTACATTTTAGTAACTTCAATGACACTGGATTTTCCAGCATTTTGAATAAGGGGCTCATGTTTTAATTTTGCACTAGGCCTCACAAATCGTGTAGCGTGTTCTGCTCACCTGAACATTCACTGAATAAGAAAGACCACTCTATCAGTGCAATCTAGCAATGATAGCCAGTAAGTTGGATTTGCAATTTTCTTTTATAACAGCTGAAGACAACATCATAGACTATAATTTAATCTGGTATGTATGTATAGTTTTTTTTATAATTGTTTTTATTCAGTAGTGAGTCTTGGCCCAAACTACTTCTTAAATGGAAGAAGTTGAAAGGGAAGGAATAGTAATTTATCAGTGGGTTTTAATGATTTCTTTCTTTCTTTTTTGTTTTTTTAGAAATGTGGTCTCACTGTATTGCCGTGATTGGCCTCAAACTCCTGGACTCAAGTGATCTTCCTGCCTCAGCCTCCCAAGTAACTGGAACTACAGTTGTGTGCCACTGCACTAGGCTGGGTTTTAGTGATTTTAAGAGAAGAAATTAAAGAACAAGACAGTAAAGAAGGGGTGCCAAATGTGAATATCCATTTGTGGCTATTTTAAACCTTTGCAAAATGTTGTGTGTGAGTATGCTTATAAGATTCTAGAATCTAGCGCCACCCTAGTTTTCTGCCACAGTCCTGCAAGCTAATAGGTAGATATTCACTGACTGGAGATATGAAGGGAGAGATGGAATTAAACAACTTAACTTTTTAAATGTAAAATGTTTTAAAAAAGTTTTTAAAATCTATTAGTATAGTATTCACATGAAGTTCATCACATAATAATGTTGAAAGGAAAACTAATTGCATTAGTGTGTATAATTAATTCTGTTTTCAATTTTTGTATCTTTGAAAATAGAACTTGTTATATTTTAAATAATTTTGACAAATAACATGCTATAAAAGGTAATAGCAACCAAGATAAAATCAGAAAAGATGAACGGTCCTTTAAGCTGAACTGAAGAGAATTTTCAGGGAAGAGTTTCAGGGAAGTTCTTCTTGTGATTACTTACTTCTCACAAGTACATAAAAGTGACAGATGGTTTCAGAACTTGAGTCATATGCCCAATTGTGTGACATTTATTTCACTTTAGAAAGGCATTCAAATGTCACAGCAATTTTGCTGGCCTGACGGCTTTAAAATGGGTAGCTGCCACTAGGTGGCAGCGCCACTTGGGATTTGTGCAGACGAGTGTTGTTTTAAAGAATATCCTTTGAGAATTAAGGCTCTAGAGAAAAAGAAACTCAAAGAAGGACTCAAAGAAAATAATTTTTGTTCAAACTACAGACCAACACAAGCACACACAAGCACTTCTTTGTTCAGACCTCAGAGTGCTTTGACTATGTGAGGTTGGCATATGGATAAATTCAGGTCATATAGGAAACATCTAACATATAAACATCTAATATATAAATATAAGTCAAATATTTTTGGATTTTTATGGTGCTATCACTTCCCTTTTGTGTTTTCTTCTTATTGATAATTGTCACATATTACAATGTAATACTGATGTCTTTCTCTTAATCTTTACACTCTGAATTGGATGGTCTTTGCTGTCTGAGACATGGGAAGCATTTTTTATTTTTGTTTTTGCTAGCCTGACTGCTTTAATAACTTCTATGATATGTTCAAAGTAAGCAGGAAACAGGGTGCTTTGTGGATTAAAGTTATTAGGCTTTTCAAATATTGAATTAATGACTCATCCCCCTATGTTCCTTTAAATATCTCTTAAGTTAGAGAAATAAGGTCCTACTCTATTTGTTTTCCACAGGTAAAAATTAAAGCTTCAAAAGAAAAAAGATGGGTGATATTTTACAATTTCACATTGATAGTTGTGTAAAATAAAGAAAGATAATTAATGTGAATTTATTTTGACTCCTGATGACTACTGCTTTTCCTAAAAGCTCATGAAAATCTCCTATTATTTCAAATAGTAATTATAATAATATATAATATAACAATAATAATTATTATAAACAATTTAATCACATAATCTTTGCAACTGCTTTAGAAAGCAGTTATTACTATTCCCCTCTTATAAACAAAGAAAATGAAGAAATATGCTAAGGCTATACATACCTGTAAGTGGTGAATGTAGGACTTGAACTCAGGTTGTCTAGTATTACTACATTATGCTTCTTTTTCAAATTTTGTTTAGAATCTTAAAATCTAGAATCAATTTTCATACAATTAATTGATATTGACATTTGATGATAATACATTTGGATTTAAGTTTTATCTCCTGGTTGTAATGTATATTTTGAAAATTTAGAATAAGAGTGAAATTTTCCATTAAAAATTTATTAAGTTGTGGAGAATTTATCATGTTATTTGGATTCTGAGAAAAACTTAAGGTCCTTGTGTTGGTTATTATACTAGAAATGGAATTGATATTTACTGTTTTCATGGCACTGAATTCTATTGCATTGGAATACTAGGCAGGAAGATTTTTTCTTTTGTTTCTCTATAGTCCAGGAGTTCTTATAATTTTATGTGATTGATACCAGTTAGCAACAGGAGAAGCCTGAAGACAGCACTTGCAAACATTAGGGCCGAAGAATACTTTTCAGGGAAAATTGACTACTGGCAACCTACTCCAAATGCAGAACAGTGCAGAAATCAAGGGTGGAAAAGATGGAGAGTTTCATTAAATATTTGTTGACTTTATACTGTTTGATTCTAAGTTATTTAAAGATGAATATTCTTGTGCCACTTTGGTCATCTTTTACTATGCTGCTCTTCTCATGATTAGCCCATCTCTTCCGCTTCCTTCATACACTTGTATAAACTATATTTATGGCTCCTGTGATGCGTCCTTAGAAAGAGAAGATGGTGATATGCCATAGAATACATGGTCTTTTCCTTATAGTTTCATAGTATGTATATTCAAACATAATCAGAATTCTCAAAACCACTGCAGTATATAATTTATTATATTATAAGATCCACATGAAATTCTGTAACTAAAAAATAAGAGTAATTCTCAATGCTAGTAATTTAGTACCCAATATTGTTAGATTTTTTAGCTAATTAAGGATTAACATATTAAGCAAATTTCCCTAGCAGAGTTTTTAAGGAATTTTATGTAGCAACTGATTTTCACATGTATATTGTAATAGAACTGATTTTACTATCAATTTAATTAGGATATGTAATCCTTTAAATGGGAAAAAGATATAAATAGGTTTTTAATAGGAGGAATTTTAAAAATAAAATAGACATATGGAAAATTTTCTTTTGTTGTTAGCAATTAAATGTACAAATAAAAATTAGGAATATCAAATTGGCAGCGAAAGTGAATTTAATTCAGTGATTAATGTTATAAGAAAATGGGCACTCGTATAATCTGAAGGGAAGATCGACATAATTTTTCTAGCAAACAATTTAGTTAGGTAAAGGTATCAAAAATCTTATTGTACCCATTGACACAGCAATCCTACTTCCAAGATTATATTTAGATGATATTGCATGAATACATAAGGATAAATATTTAAATATTGTTTATAATAACCCCAAATTTAGAAACAACCTTAGTGTCCAACAATGAGAATTTATTATTAAATTAGTGTGACAATCTAAAAGCAAACAACAGACCCAGAAGATAATTATTTAATGTTGCAGAAAGATGTTTATAAATATTTTGAAGTAAAAAGATGGATGCAAAACTATGTATTATCATTTTTGTGAAGCAGTATACTAAAAATAATGGAAGAATACATACCAAACAGTAAGCTGGGTTTATCTTTGAATGGTAGACTTACAGGTGATTTTAATTTTCTTTAGATTTTTCTAATTTTACAAGTTTTCAGTGAATATATATTTGTAATATGTGAAGTATATTAACAGTTGTATTTTTTCAGAAGAAATAAAGATGCCACTTTTTTTTGTCAGCTTTAGATTTTTCTAATTTTACAAGTTTTCAGTGAACATATATTTGTAATATGTGAAGTATATAAACAGTTGTATTTTTTAGAAGAAATAAAGATGCCACTTTTTTTTGTCAGCTTTTTTTTGCTCCTGTGACCAAAGACCTAACAAGAACAATTTTATAGGAAGAACAATTTATTTGGTATTCACAGTTAGGGCATTGCTCTGGTCCCAAGGTGAGGCAGAAATCATGATGAAAGAGGGCAGGTCAGGACATGACCACCAGGAGAGAGAGAGAAGAGAGAGAGAGAGTGTGCTCCAATCACCAGGGACAAAATGTCAACCCCAAAGGGACACCCCCACTGACCTATCTCCTCCAGACACACCCTACACTATCATTATCACTCATTTAATCCATTCAAGTGGATTAATGCACTGATCAGGTTAAGGCTCTCATAACCCAACCTTTTTACCTCTAAACTTTCTTGCATCATCTAACACAAGCTTTTGGGGGGATACCTTATATCTAAACCATAACACCTTTTTATTGTTATTACTCTCAGTCACCTAAGACTGCTATAGCCAATTTTGATGTATTGAACAGTACATTTATATAAGAACAGACACAGAAGCTTCTCCAAGTTCTGGGACTGAAAAGTCCAAGATCAAGGTGCTGGCAGATCCATTGTGATCATATCTTTCCTGCTGGCAGATTCATTGTGATCATTAGGAGGGTTGAGAAAGGGAGAGAGATAAAGAAGGTGGGGGGAAGAAAGGCGGAAATGAGAATCTGTCTTGTGTCTTTTCCAGATGTAAACTTACAGCTCATTCATTTTTTAGGGTATTCATTTTATTGCCCAACTATCTTATGCTAGATGTTTTTGTGAATCATAAAAAGAAACTTGGTAACTATTAGCAGTCAGCTTCAACTTCATTCTATGGCAATACATCTTTTTCATCACTATGTATTTGTCTAGTCTGGACAGGTAGGGTGACTGGAGGAGGTGGGTCATTTGGGCATGTCTTTTGGGTACATATTGTATTCTTGTTGAGTGGAGTAGTCTCTTTCTCTCTCCTTCCTCATGGCCATATCCTGAGCTCCTTTCCTCCACCACACTCTTCCACCATGATGTCCTGTCTTACTTTGAGTCCTGAGAAATAGAGTTGGCCATCTTTGGACTGACACCTCTGAAATTATGAGTGACAAATAAACTTTTCCTTCTCTAATATTTTTCTTGTCAGGTCTTTTGGTCTCAGTGATGAAAAATCTGACTTAAACACCCATTGAAAAGCAATTTTCCATTTCTCACTTTCTCTAGCCTTTGGAAACCACCATTCTACTTTCTATTTCTGTGAGTTCTACTCTTTTAGATACCTCACATAAGAAAAATCATTCAAAATTTGTCCCATGACTGACTTCACTTACCATAATGTCCTTAAGGTTTATCCATCTATACTTCAGGATACAATATTTATGCAAGTAAAAATAGCAGACAATGTCCTTAATTAAAACATTTCAAAATATAAATTTTTTTTAAAGTTTACTTTATTCTCTCTCTATATTTTTTTATTTATTTAATTTTGATTCATTGAACACAAATGGAGTACAGCTATTGTTTCTCTGGTTGTACACAAGTAGAGTCACACCATCTGTGCATTCATACATGTAAACAGGGCAATGATGTCTGTCACACATTCTGTTATTATTACCCCCCCACCCTGACCCCACCCCTCTCATCCCTCTATGCTATCTATCCTTCTTCCATTCTTGCTACCTTTCCACCCCACATTGTGCATCATCATTCACTTATCAGAGAGACCATTTGGCCTTTGGATTTTTGGGACTGGCTAATCTCACTT
>JAJEJO010003407.1:40002-61183 GCA_020662805.1 Glaucomys volans
AATCATTATCCTTCACAAAATACATGCTTTCTTAAATAAAAATTCTAATAAAGTAAAAGACAAATTATTCAAAATAATAGGTAAATTTTGCAAGGTTGTTACAGGATATATATAAAAGATAATAGTTCTTTATTCTTTCTATACATTTCTATATATGAGCAGGATAGAATAAAACAGTAAGCCACAAAGTTGGGGCAGATATTTCTAATGTGTATGTTTGTTATTGTTTAGACATGGGACGTCCCCCAAAATCTCACATATGAGACAATGCAAGGATTTTCAGAGGTGAAATAATTAGATTGTGAGAGTATAACTTTATCAGTAGACTAATTCACTGGTGTGGATTAACAGGGTGGTAACTGTAAGCAGTTATGCTGGAGGAGAGAGCTCACTGTCTGTGGGGGTGTGCCTTTGGGATTTTTATTTCAGCTCTGGTGAGTGGAGTCCTCTCTCTGCTCCCTGGTTGCTATATCCTGAACTGCTTTTCTCCACCACACCTTTCTGCCTTACCTTGGGTCCAGAGTTATGGAGTTGGCCAACCATGGACTGAACCTCTGAAACCATGAGCAAAAATAACCTTTTTTTCCTCCACATTGTTCTTGTGAGATATATTGGTCACAGTAATGTAAAAGCTGACTAAAACAGAAATTGATTCCTTGAAGTGGGGTCATTACTATGACTAATCTGACCCTGTGATTTAGAAGCCTTTGGAGTTGGTTGGTGAGGGGAGGAATTTTGAAATGTTTGGGCAGGCAAGCTGAAAAAGCCTTAGAATTTTGTAATTGGAACTTAGAGGGCAATTCTGGTGGGATCTCAGAAGCCTACAATGCTAATAGGATTGTGGACAGTAAGACTTGGCTCATGAGTTTTCAGAGGGGAAGAAGGACTCTATTGGAAATTGAACTAAACACTATTCAATTATGTTCTGGCAAAAGCATTGGCTATTTTTTCCCATGCTTTGAGACTTTCTATGAGGCAGAATTTAAAGGTGAGGGACTAATTAATCTGGCAGAGGAAATTTCCTGGTAGCACAGCATGCAGGCAGTGGCATGGACATTATTGGTGGCTTTTGCCAAGTTTACTATGATAATCAGGAACAGAAAGTAAAGCAGGAGGATTTGAGAAATTTGCTGTTTGGCCAGAAAAGTGGGAGTAAAACTGGGGCTAAGGAAGTTGTGGTTGTTGAAAGACATGAGTGACTAAATATTTTGCCCAGAAACAATAGGAAAGATGGCATGAGAACATCTCAGGAATTGAGAAGAGGACACCCATCTCAGGCTCCAGGGTATAAAAGTAAAAATTCCTTTGAGAAGAGGCCATGGGGGTATCCTGCTTGCACAGAGGGACCTAGCAAGTGTTTTCACTGTCTTAACTACTCAGGTCCTTGGCTGCCACTACAACCATGATACCAGGAGGCCTAGCTACTACTTGAGATGGCAGCACATCTTGGTGGCAACCATGTGGTGCCAGTTCTGCAGGAATGCAGGATGCTGGAGTCAAGGGGTAATGGAGATTTCCCCTGAGATTTTAAAGGAAGGCCTGAGAGACTGGGAAAAGTGTAGCAGGTTAAGAATCTGTAAGGGGTGCTATTGTACTGACTGCAACAATGGAGAGGCTAGCGTTGCACTATCCAGTCTGCAATGCCAGAGGTAGGCCTAATGTGTTGCACTCTCCGAGTCTGCAACACCAGACAATAATGGGAAAAGAAAAACTCAGACTCTGTGCACCAAAGTCCAAGAAGAGCTTTATTTGGGAGAGATGAAGTACTTGTCACATAGGAAGCTGCTTCTGCCTTTCCTGGGTATAATACTGTCTTTTATATGCTTGCAATTAAGCTAGCCCCCATACATCTCAAAGGCCAACCAAGCCATACATAAGCAGTTACTAGCCTATTTGACAGATTTTCAGTTGGTAACAGGAGGCAGCAAGCAATTCTGCAAACCCAGGAAGTAACAGGCTCACAAGCGACAGAGGAGTTGGTTTTACCGGCTGCAGAACATCCTGTTCACAAAGCACAGGAAAAGGGAGTATGTGGTCCTAGTCCCTGAGTGACCTGAAAGACACACACCATGTTGGCCTCCTTCCAGGGGGAAGGGCAAAGCCCTAGTCCCGAGTGGCCTGTTCAGCATATCTGTCTCCCGACAGAATGCCACATAGGCCTCCTTCCAGGAGACAGGTCCTACAGGGTGCCCCTGAAAGGGTGATGCATGAAGATGTTAGAAGGAAGCTAAAACTGTAATGGGGAACTTGGAGGTTAAGATATGCTAGTAATGTGAGACATCTGCTAAACAAAGCTGCAGGAATCAAGCAGAGATAAACCAAGAGAGAGGTCATGCAGGCTGCAACCAGTAAGGCCTTAGGAATGGAGCTACATAAGCCCTTTGGAGAGAAGATCATGATGCCGTGTACCCCAGATGCTGGATGTGGAGCTACAGGATGTGTTTGTCCTGCTGGACTTTGGTCATGATTTGGTCCCATTCCTTCCTTTTATGCCTCATTTCTCCATTTTTTTTAATGAAAATGTTTAATCTGTGCCATCACATATTGGAATATGTAATTTGCCTTTTTAAATTCATTGTACTCAAATGGGGTACATCTTTTCATTTCTCTAGTTGTACACGATGTAGAGTCATACTGTTTGTGTAATCATACACGTACATAGGGTAATGATGTTTGTCTCATTCCATTATCTTTCCTTTCCCCCTTCCCCTCCCCCTCATTTCCCTCTACACAGTCCAACTGTTCCTCCATTCTTCCCTTATCCCCTCCCCCACCCTCGTTATCAGTATCCACTTATCAGAGAAAACATTTGGCCTTTGGTGTATTGAGATTGACTTTTTCACTTAGCATGATATTCTCCAACTTCATTAATTTACCTGCAGTAATTTGCTTTTTTTGGTCTCTGCTCCCATAGCTAATAATGGGCCATGAGTCCCAAATGTGATTTTGAACTTGAACTTTTGGGTAATGCTGGAACTGTTAAGACTATGGGACTTGCAGAAATGGACTATATGTATTTTGCACTGTGGGATGGGTATGCCATTTTATGAGCCAGGGATGACATGTTACGGTTTAGATATGAGGCATTCCCTCAGGTGTGATACAATGCAAGAACTTTCAGAGGTGAAATGATTAGATTATGAGAGGTGTAACTTATTCAGTGGATTAATGTACTTTAATGGATTAACTGGTTGGTAACTAAAGGCATGTAGGGTGTGGCTTGTGGGGACAGATCACTGAGGGCATGCTTTTGGGGTCTACATTTTGTCCCTGGTGAGTGGAGCTCTCTCTCTGCTCCCTGGTTGGTATGCGCTGAGCTGTTTTCCTCCACTACACCCTTCTGCCATGATATTCTGCCTCGCCTTAGGCCCAGAGCAATGGAGTCAGCTGACCATATACTGAGCCTCTGAAACCATGAGCTAAAACAAACTTTTCCTCTGTACATTGTTCTTGTCAGATATATTTATTGGCCACAGCAATGCAAAAACTGACTAAAGCAATATTGTATTTGTTTGGTATGGTTTCTATAACAAAATACCACAGACTGGGGGTGGCCTAAATAATAAGAATTAAATTTTTCACAGTTAGGAAGACTAGAAGTCTAAGATCAAGGATCTGGTAGTGTAGATTTCTTCTACCAACTCCTTCCTTGGTTTGCAGATGGCTGCCTTCTCACTATGTTCTCACATAACTTTTACTCTATGTACAAGTGTCCCTCATGTCTTTCTTTTCTTAAAATGATAGCAATCACATTGGATTAGAAATCTGTTCTAAAAATGTAATTTAACAGTAGTTATCTCTTTAAGGACTTCATTTCCAAATGTAGTCACATTCTAAGGTATTAGGAATTAAGTCTTCAGCTTCTCAATTTTTAGGTGATTCAATTTAGTCCATTAACATATATATAATAAAGAACTTCACTGTAATGTGTTTTAGGAGCTGTTTAGAGTCAATGGGAAAAAGACAGCAATCCCAATAGAAAAGTAGGCAAAATACTTCAACAGAGTCTTTTCTCTTTATAAAAAAGAAAATTTGAAGGACATTAAGAAGTTTTCAAGGTTATTACTCATCAACGAAATAGAAATTTAAATTACAGCAAGAAATACTATATACCTAGTATTAGGATTATACACTGTCAATACTAAATAAAGATTGACAAAAATGTTGATCAACTGGAAATCTCAAATACTACTGGCAAGAGAGTGAATTAATATATTCATTTTGGACAAAATAGCCTGTTTAATCTCAGAAAATTTTTGCAAAGGATTAAGAAAGTTCTTCTATATAGGTTCATTTATTTGAAGTTCAAAACTATTCTGTGATGATAGAAATAGGGTAGTGTCTACATTTGGAAAAGGGAAACAGCACTTAAATATTAAAATTCCACGGGCAGGGACAGTACTTCAGGGTATTGACAATGTTCTATTTGGCGATGAGTACATACATAGGTTTAATTTTAAAACATTCATTGTGCTGTCTATGTAATTCTCCGTGTGTATACTTTAATCAAATGGCTTATTAAAAAGTGAATTTCTTGAAAACTGTGACATATTAAGCCTTATACATTGACACATGGTTGAAAAACATGCTTTTAGGGATCATTGTGTCTGTCAAATCATATCATCCAAGTCCCTTCTCTCTGTTTTGATATAGGCTCTATCCTTATTGTACTCTGAAATTCTTATGTTCTGAATTTTGATATTACTTCTTTTGCAGAATGGCTTTAGGGAAGCTCCTAATTGATCTATTTCAGGATGTTATCACTATAATACATTAAAAATGTGATGTATAATTGTTTGCAAAGAAGAACAATAAAATAATTTAAAAAGTTACATAGGAGTATTTAATAAACCTGTCCTGTAGGCAGGTGGCAAAAGTTTTTGAGCTGGATTTTCTCTGGCATATAAACTGTATGGTGGCAATTTAAGCATTCTTTAATTTTACACAAACCCATGTTTAGACTTAGAAAAGTCCTATTTGTGGTTTTATATATTTATTTTTTTCTCTGTACAAGCACATTTTTATAAAAACCAAGAAATTAATACGGGAGACAAACTTACTGACATTTTTGTAGGACTAGGGAGAAAAGGTTTCTCTGTTCTTGATCAATGGAAAATATAACTACACTATAGCTAGAATTTGATCCATTTGATGTCTTGGGAGAAAAGAGGGAGACTGGGTAATAACATTTATTTCATGTAAGGAGTGGTATGTGGTATTTGATTTTGCATATATTAGCTCATTTGGTCTTTCAAGATTCCTACAAAATATATTACTGACTTCAACTTATGGGCAAAAGAATACCTCAAGTCTCAGAGATTCTAAGTAACTTTTCAAGTTTTTCAGAGTTAGGAAACTGCAGATATGAGATTTGAATCCCTGTATGTCTAGCTCAAAGCTTATGTTGTAACTATGTTACCACAGTTTCTTTGACGTTATATGCCATTTAATTTTTCATTTTATCATTCATCATTCATCCATTCACTTAATAGGCATTCACTCAATAAATATTGAATGAGTGATACTAATTTGATATAAAAATCTGATGAGCCATTCAGATTATATTAACATGAACTAGCCTATTTACAAAGGCTTTAATCATTTAAAAGGTATGTGGTTTTCTCATCATCATCCTATGAAAATTTCTTCTTTTATCACTCTTCTCATAAATTATAGGGATTTCATTCACTTTCTTTGTTTTATTATTATTTTTTGGTATGTATGTATTTGCACATGTGTGTTGATTTTTCTCCTAGGTTGTGATAAATTATGAGGACATTCACTGAGGATATAAGCTATTTGTATGTCTATGGATGAATTAAATATCGTGTCACATTTTTCTGAATCTTTTGGAAGTAAATATATATTTAATCATTAAATGCCAATGTAATGATTATTTTTGAAGTTTGTGTGTGTGGGGAATCAGAAACAAAATGTGTATGCTTGTACTGCTGGGATTTTAATTCAAGATATAATTTTTTTCTTATTTATCCTCTTTTACAAGTTCAACAAAAACTACATTCACAAATTGCAAACAAATCACAAGAATAATTATACTTCCTTGAGTAAATACCTTAAAAATCCATCAAATTAGTGGACTGGATTAATCATTTATTACTTTGACAGTATTTGGTTTTAATACTGTGGTCTTATATATATTAGCTTGGATGTCAAAATGTTAAACTTCTATTATTTGCAGTTGAAAGGGACTCAGAAAGTGGAACAAGAGGGAAGTAAAATGCATCAGTGATTGACTCCCAACTGACATCAATCTGAACAGTTATTTACATAAAACTGTCTTCACAAGAGCTGGGAAAACTAGGTAAGAGATCACAGTATCTTGTTTTAGCATAATAGTAAGAAAAGAGGCATTGAAAAAGTCAGGGAGGAAAGAGTTCACATCACTCCTCTCCTAACTCCAACCAGTACAACATGGACAGAAATGTCTCCACTTTGGAGAGGAAGAAGGAATTAAGCTCAGGCCTTAGATTGAAGTCCAAAGAAGACCTAGTGTGAAATCTAGTACTTGGCAGATTCCTATGGCTCATGACTCCTGGAGAATGCCTTGAAAGGACCTCTGGACCCACATTAGCCTTGTGGCCAATAGATTGTTTCCATCACCTCTTCCCCAATATTGGGTGGCACAGCATGTAGAAAGACTCAATCCTGGGGAGTAGTACAGGTGAGCAAGCACAGGACTTTGCTTTAGAACTCACTGCTGAATACCTTAAAACCAACACTGGGAAAATTCTAAGAATCTCTGCCTCTAGAATAGTGATCATAGACGGAGTCCTTGTGTCCACATGGTACTAAGTGGAACCCTGTTGCTCTAATCAGAGAGGCTTTTATTCCTGGCAGTATCACCTGTGGCCAGCTGCTGTGGTCTCAGAACATGAGTAAAGCACAAAAAAAGGTGATAGATCGAGGGCCTTGGTTTTGTATCTGTGCTGGGCTGTGGTCTCTGGGTATAGCATATAATTATGGTATTAGTTGACTACCCACTTCATCCCTTGCTAACCCAAGGAAATACAAGCAAAGTATAATTGCCTATTGAGGGGAAGAAGAAAAAGGTAGGTACAAAGCTGACTTCAAACCAAAAATGATCAGAAGAGGCAAAAGAAGAAAATTACATATTGGTAAAGGGACCAGTCCAACAAACAAGACATAATAATTGTAAAATTTGTGTCTCAAACATTGGTGCAACCAATTTTATAAAAAGAACATTGCTTGACATAAAGGTACAGGCCCCAATACAGTATAGTAGTGGGTGACTTCAATATACCATTCTTGCTAATAGGTCATCAACAAAGGCACAGCAGAATTAAACTATATTGCAGGCCAATGAACTTAGTCGATATCTACAGAATATTTCAACAACCAGTTTGAATGCATTTCCTTTTCAGTTGCTTGTGGAACTTTCTCCAAAACTGATTATATATTAGACCATGAAGCAAGTCTTAGGAAATACAAAGAGACTGAAACAATCTCTTGTATTTTTTTTACACCATAAGGAAATGGAGTTAGAAATCAATACTAAGAAAAACTACAGAAAGAAGATTGAACAATATAATTTTGAATGATGAGTGGTTCATCATTCAAAGAAATTGGGGAGGCAGGTATTTAAAAAATTCTTAGAATCAATGAAAATCAAGACACAGCATGCCAAAATCTGTGTGATACAGTGAAGGCAATTCTAAGAAGGAAGTTTATGAGCTACACAAACAAGAACAAACCAACCCCAAGTCTAGTAGAAGGGGAAAAAAAAAAAAAAGAAACATTAAACTAATGAAACAAAGACTACAAGTATAATACAAAGGATCAATGAAACACAGTTGGTTCTTTGAAAAGATTAACAAGATTCATAAGACCATATCCAAACTAACCAAAAGAGAGAGACCTCAATTACTAAAATTAGAGATGATAATGGTAATATTACAAACTGACAGAATTGAAATCCAGAGTATTATAAGGGACCGTTTTGAAAACTTAAATTCCAAAAAATTGACAAATCTAGAAGAAATGGATCCTTAGACTCATATGACCTACTAAAACCGCACAAAGACGACATGATAAACCTAAGCAGACCAGTAACAAGCAATGAAATAGAAGCAGTAGTAAACAGTCTCCCAACAAAGAAAAGCTCAGGACTAGATTGTTTCATTAAAAATTTTACCAAATTTTTAGAGAATTAATACTAAATCTCCTCAAATTATTTCAGAAAATAGAAAGAAGAAAGGAATACTTCCATACCCATTCTATGAAGCCAGTTTCACCCTGGTACCCACAACAGTTAAGGACACATCAAGGAAAGAAAATTACAGAACACCATCCTAGATGAACATATATATTCATTTATAATATATTTTATATATTATGTATAATATATAAATTTATATAATATATTAATATATGGAATATACCATATAATTATATATTCACACATAATATATGCTATAGTATTTTATTTATTTACTTATTTTATTTATATATTATTTTATATATTATTTAATAATACAATTATATATCAACATATAATATATAAATTTATAAATTATGTAAAATATAATCTATATTATATATTAAATTGGAAAAATAGGATCAAACTAAACCAAATTAATAGAAGAAACTAATAATAACCAAAGCAGAAATAAATGAAATTGGGACTAAGAAATACAAAAAACAAATGAAACAGTTGATTTTTCTGTTTTTTGCTTAATTTAATCTGCTATTAATACCTTTCATTGAATTTTTTCATTTGATTTAGCATACGTTGTGTACATTTCAGATCAAAGACTTCTATTTTATATATTTTAATTACTTCAATATCTATTGTTTCTCTGTATGTATTATACATGTTTTATATAAATGTATATGCATTATGTATGTTGAGTGTGTGTGTGTGTGTGTACTGGAGGGAAAAAGAAAACCAAACCTGCCACACAAAACTATTGTATCCAGAAAACCTACCCTTTAGAAATGGAGAAGTGATACATTACCAGAAAAATGCAGTGAGAATTGATAATGAAACTTTTCTTGTAAGAACTGCCAGAGGGAATTCTTTTAAGTGAAAGAGGTAAGAACAAAACATGAGAAGGAATAAAAATCACTGGTAAAATTAATTATACAGATAAATTCAAATTCAGAATGCCCTAATATTGTAAGCATTGTATGTAAACTATAACTTTAGTATGAAGACTAAAAGTAAAACAATTAAAATAATGATAGATACATTAATGTGTTAAAATATAGGCAATATAAAAACATAGAAAATGGGACATCAAAAATTCAAAGTGGAGATCCAAGATGGCAGACTAGAGGGAGGCTGCATTCCTTGTCGCTCCATAACTTAGGATTCAAACAGAGGAAAATTGGTTTTGCTGTGAAGCAGTCTTTACTCATCATTGATCCCCTGCTGTTTACCACATCTGTCTACCTCGATAACCCACAGTCTACCAGTGTAGCCACTACAGTTGAGTGCAGATTGCTCACTGACTGTCACCTATCATCTGTCACTTGACTGGTTGCCTGCCTCTGGCCTGCCCATCACCAGCCTTTCACCTACCCATAGCCCACCAACTGAGGTTCATCTGTGATCGTCCGCCAGTACTCTGCGGAGCCTGCAGACCGTCAGTGGATTGCCAGTTGCCTGTTGTTTCCTGGAAGTTCACCATCACAGTACCCGCAGGTTTGGTTACACGTGGCTGCCGCAATTTTGGGGGAAAAAAAGTCAGGAGCTGCAGGACCACCAGCCCGACTGACAGCACCCCACCTCCAGGACCCCCAGCTTGACTGACAGCACACCACCTCCAGGGGCCCAGCCTGACCGACTGCACCCCACACTGTCTTGGTGCCCACACTCTGCGCTGCATCTCCCCATTTGCCAACACATTTGGAAGCCAGTGCAGCCATCTTGGATTATCCACAAGGGGAAACTGTCATTAGGTGGGGCAAATCCCATCCTGAGATGCCCGCTGGAGACTGGAAGCTCATTGTCAGGTACCTCTCATGCCTCAGGCTACTGAAGACTGGGAGGTTTGAATGGTTTATGACGGTTATAGTGGAGATTTTTTTTTTTCCTTTGTGATAGCTTTTAAACTTTTATTTCTTTACTTGTTCTCTACTTTCCTTTTGTTTACCTCTTTCCTCAAGGGCTTTTCCTCACTTTTCTCATGCTAACAACCAACTTCTTCTGACTACACTTTCACTCTTCCTATGATCTCGAACTTCTTCATACTCTTTTCTTACACTGCTAACAGTTACAGCATACACCCCTCCTCATCCTCTTTGTCCTCCATTAGAAACTGCAGTCCTCATTGCAAATCTGTTTGTTATACTCTAGATAATAATTGAACTCATCCTATCTGTTTATTTTGACAATATTGTAACAAAATTGTAACAAAAAGACTACTGTAACAATAGTCTTCATAGGGGCTATTTGGTTTACAGCTGCATATTGTCTGTACTGGGTGTTGCTAATATTGATTCCTCCCCTCAAAGAAGAGGTTTCAGAAAACTACAGGGTCACTATAAGCCTATAGGGCAGAAACTATAATACCCTAGATCTGCATTGCTAGAGGGGAGGATACATGAACAACATGAAAAAACAAGGGAGGAAAGTGTTCCAAACAAACCAAGATTCTACACTAATAGAATCCAATGACAGCATGGTAGAAGAAATGCCAGAAAAGGAGTTCAGAATATACATGATTAAAATGTTCAGAGAAGCAAATGATGAGTTAAGAGAGCAAATGCAGGCAATGATTGACCATTCCAATAAGCAACTGAAAGAGCAACTACAGGAAACAAAAGATCACCTCAACAAAGAGAGAGAGATTCTGAAAAAGAACCAAACAGAAATCCTTGAAATGAAGGAAACAAAAAACCAAATTAAACACTCAATGGAAAGCATCACCAACAGACTAGATCACTTAGAAGACAGAACCTCAGACAATGAAGACAAAATATTGAATCTTGAAAATAAAGTTGCTCAAACAGAGAAGATGGTAAGAAATCATGAACAGAACCTCCAAGAACTATGGGATATCATGAAAAGACCAAATTTGAGAATTATTGGGATTGAGGAAGGCACAGAGATACAAACCAAAGGAATGAACAACCTATTCAATGAAATAATATCAGAAAATTTCCCAAAACTGAAGAATGAAAGGGAAACTCAACTACCAGGAGGCTTACAGAACACCAAATGCACAAAATTACAACAGATCCACATCAAGACACATTATAATGAAAATACCTAATGTACAAAATAAAGATAGGATTTTAAAGGTTGTGAGAGAAAAGAAACAGATTACATGTAGGGGGAAATCAATACAGATATCAGCAGATTTCTCAGCCCAGACCCTAAAAGCTAGATGGGGCCTGGAACAATATATTTCAAGCTCTGAAAGAACTTGGCTGCCAACCAAGAATTCTATATCCAGCAAAGCTAACCTTCAGATTTGAAGACGAAATAAAATCCTTCCATGACAAACAAAAGTTAAAGGAATTTACACATAGAAAGCCTGCGCTACAGAACATTCTTAGCAAGATATTCCATGAGGAAGAAACGAACAACAACAATGTAAGTCATCAAAGGGAGGAATTATCCTAAAAGAAAAGCCAATTAAAGGAGAAACCAAGTCACGTTAGAAACCAAATCTAAGCCAAAATGACTGGGAATACAAATCATATCTCAATAATAACCCTGAATGCTAATGGCCTAAATTTGTCAATCAAAAGACATAGACTGGCAGACTGGATTAAAAATAAAGACCCAACAATATGTTGCCTTCAAGAGACTCATCTCATAGAAAAGGACCATCCACAGACCAAAGGTGAAAGGATGGGGAAAAAACCTATCATGCACATGGCCTTAGTAAAAAAGTAGGGTTTCCATCCTTATATCAGATAAAGTGGACTTCAAGCCAAGGTTAGTCAAAAATTCAAAGTTGGAGAGGATCACAGAGTTCCTTAATATTTTTCTCTTTATTTCTTTTTTCCCTTTTTATTTCTTTTCCTATTATTAGTATCAATATTAGGTTTCTATAATTTCAAAATATTCCATTACAATCAAAATATGCTTTTTATAAGTTTCATGATAATCACAAAACAAACATCTACAGTAGACAAACCAAAAATTATAAGCAAGAAATAATAACATGCTACTAAAGTAATTCACTTAACCAAAAAGGAAGATTGTAAGAGAGGGAGAAAGAAAGAAAGGAAGGAGCCACAATATTTAGAAAACAATTTACAAAATGGTACTTGTAATATCTTACCTATTGGTAATTACCCTAATTATACATAGATTAAATTATTCAATTAAATGACACGGAGAGACTGAGAAGATTTTTAAAAGACTCAACTATAAAACGAGTCTCTTGTAAGGAGATGCATAGACTAAAAGTAAAGGGATGGAATATTTCATGAAAATAAAATTCACAAGAAAGTGGGAGTTAATACTTACATCAGATCAAAATAGCCCTTAAATCAAAAGCAGCAAAAAAAGACAAAGTCATATAATAATAAAGAGGTTTATTCAACAAGAAGAAATAACAATTGCAAATGTATACATACTCAATATCATAAATAACCTAAATATCATCAATAACCTAAATATGTAAATATTAGTAGACTTACAGTGAGAGATAAACGTGAATATAGTAGTTAAAGGGGACTTTAGCACTCAACGTACACCACCCAAAGTTAACATAGAGTTAAACTGCACTTAGACTAAGGATTAACAGATATCTGTAGAGCATTTCATTCAAGAGCTGCAGAATACTCATCTTCTCAAAAGTACAGGGAATTTTCTTGAGGACATCATATGGTAGGTCAGAAAAAGGGTCAATAAATTAAAAAAATTGAAATAATATTCAGTATCTTTTCTGACCACAATGCACTAAAACTAGAAATCAATAGCAAGAAAAAATTTTGAAAACTATAGAAATATATGGAAATTAAACAGTATATTTTTGTAAAAGGAGTGGATCAAGGAAGAAATTAAGAAGGAAATGAAAAAACTTTGAAACAAATGTAAATGGAAAAGCAACATACCAAAATCTATGGAATACTGCAAAAATAGTATGAAATTTATATCAATCAGTGTCTACATCAAAAAAGTGGGAAGATCTCAAACAACTTATCTCTGTATCTCAATGAATTAGAAAAACCAGGATAAAACTAAACAAATTAGGAGGAGAAACTAATAATAATCTGAGCAGAAATACATGAAATTGAGACTAAAAACACAAAAGACAAATGAAACAGTTGGTTTTTCAAAGATAAATAGAATGGATAAACTCTTAGACTAAGAAAACAGAAGATGCGAATGACATAAAAGCCAAAGAGAAAAAACCAAAGAGAAGATATTACAATGATAATATAGAAATACAAAAGATTGCTAGAGATTATTATGAAAAACTTTATGCCAACCAATTTAATAGCCTATCATAAATGGACATATTTCTGGACATCTTATCAGGCATGTTTCTTGAAGAAATAGAAAATATTAACAGATTAATGACAAGTAATGGTATTGAATTGGTAATAAAATCTCCCATCAAGGAAAAGCCTGGGACTAGACGGCTTCACTGTTGGATTCCATCAAACATTTAAGAACTAATAGAAGTTCTTAAATTATTCCAAGAAATAGTCAGATGTGGTGGCATACACCTATAATCCCAGTGATCCCATGGGCTGAGGCAGGAGGATTGCAAGTTCAGGAACATCCTCACATTCTATGAAACCAACATTACCCTTGTATCAAAACCAGATGAAGACAGGAAAAAAAAGAAAAAGAAAAAGAAAACTACTCTTCATTAATCTTGATAAACAGATACAAAAATTCTTAACACAACACTAGCAATCCAAATTCAGTTCCACATTAAAAAGATTATTCACCATAATCAAGTGGAATTTATCTTAGGGATGCAAATGTGTTTCAACATACACAAATTAATAAATATAATATACCACATCAACTGAATGAAGGACAAAAATCATGATCATCACCTCAATAGATGTGGGAAAGTTATTTGGTAAAATTTGGTACCCCTTCATGGTAGAAACTGAACAAATTAGGTATAGAAGGAATGTATCTCCATATAATAAAGGTCATTTATAACAAACCCATAGCTTACATCTAGGATGGGGAAAAGCTGAAGGCCTTCTAAGATCTGGAAGAAGACAAGGATGCTCACTTTCACCACTTTTATTCAATGTGGTGCTAGAATTCCTAGCCAAAGCAATCAGGCAAGGTAAAGAAATAAAGGGTATCCAAAGTGAAAAAGAGGAAGTCAAATCTTTGCTGTTGGCAGATGACATGATCTTATATAAAGACCGACCCAAGTCTCTACCCACTATTATACCTAATAAACAAATTCAGCAAAGTTTTAGGTTACAGAATCAAAAATCAGTAGCATTACTATGTGCCCCATATGAATTATCTGAAAAAGAAATCAATCCTATTGCCAGTAGCTACACAAATTACAAAACCACAGGAATAAATTTAACTGCATAGGAGAGAGATTTCTACAATGAAAACAATAAAACACAGATTGGAGAAATTGAAGAGGACTCAAAGAAATGGAAAGACATCTCATGTTCATGGATTGGAAGCATCAATATTGTTAAAATATCCATACTACCCCAAGGAATCTACAGATTCAAAACAATTCCTATCAAAATATCAGTGACATGTTTTACAGACAAGAACAAACAACCTAAAATTCATATGGAATCACAAAATAGTCAAGGCAATATTTAGCAAAAACAGCTAAACAGGAGGAATTACACTACCTGACTTCAGAATATTCTACAAATGGTGATTAAACAGCCTGGTATTGGCACAAAATGAGATCCTATACCAGTGGAACAGAACAGAGTGCCTGGAAGTGAACCCACACCCTAAGAGGCAACTAATTTTTCACAAAATGTTAAAACACATATTGAGATAAAGACAGTCTCGATTATTGGTGCTGGAAATATTGGATTCCACTTGCAGAAGAATGAAATTAGACTCCTGTTTCTTAACAGTTACAAAAATCAACTCAAAATGAATTGAAGACTAAGACAAGCAAGCAGCTACGAAACCATTAGAAGAAAACATAGGGGAGATGTTTTTGGTCATTGGAAAGGGCAAGGATTTTTTTGGACAAGACCCCAAAAGCACAGGAAACAAAAGCAAAAATAGACAAGTGAGATCACATCAAAATTCTTCTGTGCAGCAAAGAAAACAACAGAGTGAAGAGATTGCCTATGTAATTGGAGAATATATTTACAACCATTTGTCTGACAAAAGATTGATATCCAGAATTCATAAGGAACTTAGAGAACTTAATAGGAAAATAAACAAAAACAAATAAAAATGCCCCAAATAATTCATTTAGAAAATAGACAGTAAATACAAAAGAAACCCTGAGGAGACCAAAAGACCAAAAGGTACATGAAAACATGTTCATCACTAATCATCACGAAAATGCAAATCAAAACTGCAATAACATGTCACCTCACATTCATAGAAGGAATTGCTATCCAAAGACAAAAGATGAAAAGTGATGCCCAGGATGTGGAGAAGACAGAACACTTGCATTCTGATAGTGCAAATGTAAATTAGTACAGGTGTTATGAAAAACAGTATAGAGATTCCTCTAAAAATTAAAAATAAAACTACTTTATAATTCAGCAGTTCCACTTTTTGGCATATATCCAAATGAAATCATCATGTGGAAGAGACATCTGCACCCCCATGTTTATTGCAACACTATTCACAGTAACCAAGTAATGGAAACAACAAAAACATCTATCACATGATGAATTGATATAGAAAATGGGGTACATATGCATGTTTGGATACTACTAAGCCATGAAAAGGAATGAAATCTTGTCATTTGTGACAACATGGATGGAATTGGAGTGCATTGTGTTAACTAAGGCAAGTACAGAAAGATCCGTACTGCATCATATTATTCCTATATAGAACATAAAAAAATTAATCTCATAGCATTTTGGCGTAGAACTTCCCAGAGGCTGGGAAGATAGTGGGGAAAGGATTGGGAAAGATTGATCAATGGGTTATAAGTTACAATTGGATAGAAATAAGAAGTTCTGGTGTGCTATTGCACAGAAAGGAGACTATAGAAAGTGGTGATGAACTGCATATTTCAAAATGCTGGAAGAAAATATGATGAATGTTTTCACCACAACGAAATGATGAATATTGTGGAGATAGAAATACTTACCATGACTTGAACATTATATTTTGTATACATTATATTTTGTATCAAAACATAACATTAATACCCCATGTATATGTATAGTTTTTTATGTATCCATTACAAAAATTTAAAAATAAACTAAAAATGTATGAGAAAAGAAAAGCAAGGGACCCAGGGATCTATTGTCAGAAAAGCAAGCTCTTTTTTTGATTACTGAGATAAAGACTGGTATAAAGTATAACTACATTAAAATATGATCAGGACATGAAATTTAAATTATTATTCCCCAAATTTCCTTTTGCTATAAAGTATTGTTAAGATAGAACTTCCCTTAAAGCCAGTTAATCAGTCCACACAAAAATTAATTTCCCATTTTGAATTATTAAACTATCCTTCTTAGGAGACCAAATCCAGTATTCTGAAGGCTGAGACTGTATAGCGAAAATAAATCTTCCCAGGTAGTTTTGATAAGCAGCCATGTTTTGAATTTCCGTGTATGTTTTTAATGATATCTATGTATCAACGATGTGAATTTTGCCATTGGGTCCTTTTGTTTCTCCATCGGGTCCTGCTTACCTGCTTCTGTTCTGTCTAAGCATAAGATTGTGGTTGTAATAGGTTGGTTATACTTGAGTTCAGGAAAATCTGCTTATCAGGGATTTAATGGTTTTATTTGAACTTTTTGACTTAAGAGCACTTTTGGGGGGCATAGGACTTTATATGTGGGCAAAGAACTGAGGGGACGGAGTAAATCTGCTGTTGAAGTGGTTCACAGAAACATGGAAAAATGATGCCTATCTCTCAATAAAGTAGAAGTGCCCAAGTTGTCCTGGCAGGTGGTACAAGTTAAAAGAAAGAGGCCAAGGCAATTGATTTGTTATGTGAGTTACACAGGCTGCCCTTCCAATGGGCTTCTTGCAGTTGACAACTGAGTATGGCAGGAATATTGAAACAGTTCCAGTCTGGGAGATAAAGGACTCCTTTGACAGCAAACTTTTTCTCGAGGACTCTCTGATGACCTTGTGGAACCTTTCTTTTATTACAGACCAGCCCCAGAGGTTTCCATTCAACCTTCCCCCAGACTGGAATTATAGATTGACAGCTCTTGTAGCCTTAGTCAGCACCCCAATCCCCATGTTCCATCATCTCTCATTTAAGCATTTCTTTTAATAATGCACCAGAGTTTAGTAGCTATAAATTAATTGTAAATGTGTTTCTGGTAGCTTAGAGATGAATACTGTAAATTTCCTCAAGTATCTGATCAATCAACTCCTGGCTCACTGAAGTGAATGTGGACAACAGGTTTCTGTCCATAGGATATCTTCATTACTCCATATAATTTGTAGAAAGGTAATTGTGGTTTATGATGATTTCTTCATGCCAAAATTACCATTACAATAGAAGCATCAAATTATGTCTGACATGCTTTTATATTTAGGTATATTTTATTATGTTCTAATTATTGTGGTAGATAACAATTATTCTCTCCTGAATAGACATTACTTAGCCAGAGTGCCTTGACCTTTATCTAAATGCACAGAACAAAAATAATTGCTATCATGTTTAGAGATTATGATATCTGAGGAAAAGAAGAGATGATTTGGGAAAAACATATGTATACTTTTATTTAAAATGAGTGATATTTAAAAACTATCATGGCATTTCATTTTCTATAGCTTTTAATTTGCTCAAGAAAAAAAAAAAATCCTAGCTGGGATACAATTTGTCTGCTACCTGTTTTCCAAATGGGATAACTTTTCAGGTAGATTCTCATTTTTCATAGTTTAACTCTCATCTAAGAAAAATATTTAGATAGCTGATTATATCCATGAAACCCCAGGTGTTAGCCTTTAATCTATCTGACTGTGAATTTCAAACATATGATACCTTTTAAAGGAGGCTCTGCAACCCAATCTTGAGATTTGCTACACTTTCAAATGCTTAGGACAGCGAGTGAAAGATAATTTTACAATCGTCCTAATTTAGCTCCACTCCACAGCATCTATGTGTAATAAAAATTTCACTTTTTTCCTTTTCAGAATGAATGGGGTAATTCAATCTTTCAAAAGCTATCAATTTTATGTGCCTACATTAGTGAAATATATAGTGAAATATACAATTTCACCTATCATTTGCCTTCACTATCACTGATTCTGAAGCATTTTATTTTAAACATTAATATTCCCTTTCAACATCTGCCTTTATCATATTTACTCTTAGCTCTTTTGTAGCATTAATAAGTATTGGTAATATACAGAACAATATATTCCAAAAAATATATGCACAAATGCAATGTATTTTTCACTTTTGGAAATACATATCATTGCAAGTATTATTTCCATAACGGAGAAAAGAAGATTTAGTTATCTTAGGTATGAATCGTTATTTAATGTCTCTATTTTTGATTATGAAAGGAACAATAATTTTGTTATTTTGAAATGCTGACCTTTTAACCCCCTAACTCACCTGAAAGATCTCTCCTTAATTAATTTTTCTAAATGAGTTTTATGAGTACAGTATTACTGTACTCTGTCCAGTTTTCATTTATGGAAACACATTCTTATTTATATTGACTTAACTTTTATATGCCAATCACATTTTGAATTTGCTTACCTCAAGACTTGTACTTTATGAGAAATTGGTGCAAATCCTTTACAGATAAGTGGACATCTCTCATTCAATGCCCTCCTGACTTAGGCTAGTTGTCTCCAGTCAAATTTTACAACATGGGAGGAAACTCAAATACATACTCCAACAGCACTTACGCAGAAGTTTTGATTGAAATCTGTAGAACAGAATTGTTATTGAATTGCTGTTTTCCAGGAAGTCCTCCCTCATACGCTCTCAACAACTTTATAGAAGAATAATTATAGTTTATCTAACTTGCTTTATTTGCTCTGCTGATGTAATCACTTTCACAGGCTCATTTGAATAATTGTGTATTATACTGAAAAGTTCCTGTGTTTTGGCATTTGTTACCTTAGGTGCATGAAAGAAGCTTTACTGCCAAAGAAGGTTGACAGTAGAGCACAGCAATCATGGGGGTTAGGGTTAGTAATTGTTTGTGAACTTGGGAAAGTCATATAACCTCTCTTGATGTTTACTTGAATCTGTAAAATGGGCACAATACCCAGAATTGTTGTGGGATCTAAAACAAAATCACAAAGGTAAAGTATTAGCCAGCGTTGGGTTCTCCCTTCTCTCTCCTTTCTTGTTCGTGTTTATTGTGGCATAAAACCTTATATATTTGCTCCATGCATGTATATTTGCAGTATGATGCTGTATATTCAATTCTCACATAGCTCCTACTCTGAGCTTGTCTATTTCACACCAATACTCCCCACCCCTCACCCACACCTGCCTGGAAGTGGCCAGGATGTGTGCTGACCGGTGATTGTGGGCCTGTTGAAATCAGAGCTTCTGTGGCTCATTTGCCCCTCCTTCTTTCAACTCCTTGTTCACGTGTCCTGTCATGGGAAGAAACCAGAAATGGACTTTACAGTTCATCTAATAAAGCTTAAGTTTCAATGTCCCTCAGTTTCAAGGGCATTTTCTAAGATCCTGAGAAAGACCTTAGTAATGCTTTTATTTGAATATATGATTTTGTGAAATTTGTGAGGTGAGACACTTAAACCACACCTCAATTAAGACTGTTTTATTTTCCACTCCTCTCTCCCCTCTGTCCCATTTCTCCTCTTGGCAAATGCGTTTGGATTTATTGTGGATATTTTTGGAACCTGAGTAAGGGGAAGATGACATGGTTCATCAGTTGGTCTGGATTTAGTAAGATATGAGGTTCCAGGTCAACTCTATACATAGCCAACTACTGTTGGTTCTTCCTGTGTAGAAATAGTTTTCAGGAAAACTTACTTTATTCAGAATCATGACCAAAGCCGATGAGAATGTATGCTCTATATTTTCTGTTGGAAAGCTTAAAAGAAAACTTTTTGAACTTGGCAATAAAATAAATTTCTTTTGCAAAGAAAGACCGAACTATCCCTTTACTCTCTCTAGAAAGTAATACTACACAGCTGTCATCAAAAAGTAACCAAAGGGAATAAGAGACCCAGAATAGCTAAAACAATTCTTAACAAGAAGAGCGAAGCAGGGGGTATCACAATACCAGACCTTCAAATATACTACAGAGCAATAGTAACAAAAACAGCATGGTATTGGCACCAAAATAGACAGGTAGATCAATGGTACAGAATAGAGGACAGAGACAAACCCACAGAAATACAGGTATCTCATACTTGACAAAGGAGCCAAAAAATGCAATGGAGAAAAGATAGCCTCTTCAACAAATGGTGCTGGGAAAACTGGAAATCCATATGCAGCAAAATGAAACTAAACCCATGTCTCTCACCCTGTACAAAACTCAACTCAAAATGGATCAAGGACCTAGGAATTAGACCAGAGACCCTGCACCTAATAGAAGAGAAAATAGGTCCAAATCTTCATTATGTTGGCTTAGGACCAGATTTCCTTAACATGACTCCCAAAGCGCAAGAAATAAAAGCACGAATCAATGATTGGGATAGAGTCAAACTAAAAAGCTTTTTCTCAGCAAAGGAAACAATCAGCAATGTGAAGAGAGAGCCTTCAGAGTGGGAGAAAATCTTTGCCACTCACACTTCAGATAGAGCACTAATCTCCAGAATCTACAAAGTACTCAAAAATCTTTACACCAAGAACACTAATAACCCAATCAATAAATGGGCCAAGGAAATGAACAGACACTTTACAGAGGACGATCTGCAAGCAATCAACAGATTCATGAAAAAATGTTCAACATCCCTAGTTATAAGAGAAATGCAAATCAAAACTACCTTAAGATTTCATCTTGCCCCAATTAGAATGTCTTTTATCAAGAATACAGGCAACAGCAGGTGTTGGCGAGGATGTGGGGAAAAGGGTACACTCATACATTGCTGGTGGGATTGCAAGTTGGTGAAGCCACTCTG
>JAJEJO010003407.1:61283-103243 GCA_020662805.1 Glaucomys volans
TGGAATGGATCCACCATTTGACCCAGCTATCCCACTCCTTGGCCTATGCCCAAAGGACTTAAAATCAGATTACTACAGTGATGCAGCAACATCAATGATCGTAGCTGCCCAATTCACAATAGCTAGATTGTGGAACCAATCTAGATGCCCTTCAATAGATGAATGGATAAAGAAACTGTGGTATATATACACAATGGAATATTACAGAGCCATAAAGAAGAATAAAATTATGGCATTTGTAGGTAAATGGATGATGTTGGAGACTGGCATGCTAAGTGAGATTAGCCAGTCCCCAAAATCCAAAGGCCAAATGATCTCTCTGATAAGAGAATGATTATGCACAATGTGGGGTGGAAGGATGGCAAGAATGGAGGAAGGATAGATATCATAGAGGGATGGGAGGGGAGGGGTCGGGGTGTGGGGGGTAATAATAACAGTATGTGTGACAGACACCATTGCCCTGTGTCACCATTGCCATGTATGAATGCACAAATGGTGTGACTCTACTTTGTGTACAACCAGAGAAACAATAGCTGTACTCCATTTGTGTTCAATGAATCAAAATTAAATAAATAAAAAAAAATTTTATCTTGAAAAAAAAGAAAAGTAACCAAAGAATAGAAAGGAAAAATTTTGAAAATGCATAGTATTAGCCAATCATACCATGGCAATAATACAGCAACATTATTTTTCTATGTTTTAAAATTTTGTGTTATATCTCAATATTATTTTTGTTATAATTCTCATTTTAAATGAACATTTACTTAAATGCCTAATTTGTAATATGATATTCTTTTTCTTAGAAATAGTCCCTCAAATTTGTATGAACTGTGAGCCCCAAGGAATATTGATCTGCTTGGGGCAACAAGTAGTAAGGCAAGAAATGACTCAGTGGTGAGGTGGAATGGAGGAGTGGATCTTATTCTTTGAATCTCATACTAAGAAATTTGCTAGAACTGCCAGTGATAGCATGTCCTACAAGTATTAGTGGTTTAGTAACTGAATTGGGAGAGTAGACTAAAGACTCTGACTTGTTCTTATAGTAGTGGGATAAATGTTTTTGCCTCATAGAGATTTGTTGTTTTATATAATCCAGTCAATTAGTCTTTTTCCTTATAACTTCTGAATTTTGGTTTGGGTCTTGCCTAGGTAGGCCTTGTCCACCTCAAGTCCATTAAAAGATATTATATATTTTCTTTGATTGCTTTTTCTAGATTTAGCTCTTCAGGTATTTGAAATTTATTTTACATATGGTATGGTGTAACAAATATCTGCTATATTCCCCCACCAGATATTCCGATATGGTTTGGATATGAGGTATCCCCCAAAAAACTGATGTGTGATACAATTGAAAGACTTTTCAGAGGAGAAATGATTAGATTATCAGAGTTGTGATCTAATCGGTGGATTAATCTACTTGGATTGATTAACTGGATGGTAACCATAGGCAGGCAGGATGTGGCTGCAGGATGTAGGTCAGTGGGGCATGCCTTTGTGATTTTTATTTTGTCCCCAGAGAAAGAGCTTTCACTCTTATCCATGAACTGAGCAGATCTCCTTCGCTGCCATGCCCTTCTGACATGATGTTCTGCCTCATCTGGGGTCCAGAGCTATGGACTTGGCCAAACTCGGGCTGAACCTCTGAAACTATGAGTCAAAATAAACTTTGCCTCCTTTAAAATTTTCTTCTCAGTTGTATTGGTCACAGTGACACAAAGCTGACTGAAATAACTTTTCCCTGAGTGTTAAAAGGATATATACTCTTTTCCCCAATATTATTGATAGGATATATACTTCTTTTCCCCATAGTGAGGAACCTTTGAAGTTAATATATTAATTCTTCTAAATAGATGATACAATGGTTTGTAGCAGATTCTGTTGGTTAATCAAAGTTCAGGTCACCATAAATTTCTGGAATATGTTGAATTAATGGTCCATTGAAATTCAACAGCAAACATATTATTCTACTTAAAAGGTGATGTACAAATGGTCAATAAGTATATGCAAAACATGCTTAATATCACTGTCAGGGAAATGCAAATCAAAAGCACAATAGTTATCTTCTCACCCATGTTGGCAAAAAGACAAAAAATAACAAATGCTGGTGAGAATGTGGAGAAAGTAAAATTCTCATACACTGTGGGAATGTAAATCAGTATAGCCATTATGGAGAACAGAATTGTCATATAATCTAGAAATTCCATATCTGGGTATATATCTAAAGGAAATAAAATTTGTATAGTAAGATATTTGTATTTCTATGTTCATTGCAGCATATTCACAACATCCAAAATATGGAATCAACCCTATGTGTCCATTTATGGGTCAATAGTTAAAGAAAATTTGGTATTATATATGATGGAAAATTATTCAACCATAAAAAGGAATGAAATCATGTCATTTGATGCCTCATCAATGGAACTAGAGGATGTTATGTTTAGTGTAAAAAGTCAGGCACAGAAGGAAAAGTATCTCATGTTCTCACTTATATGTGGAAGCTAAAAACATGTTGATCTCATAGAAGTAGAGAGAGGATATGGTTACCAGCAGCTAGAAAAAATGGAAGGCTAGATAGAGGATAGTTAACAAGTATGAGAGGTCAGTTGGATAGGAGAAATAACTTCTAATGTTCTACAGCATATTGGGGTAACAGCATTCAATTTATGTTTCAAGATAACTGACAGAAAGGAATGACAAAGAAATGATAAATGTTTGAGGTGGTTAATATACCAATTACCCTGTGCTATCATTGCACATTAAATACATGTATCAAATCCACTGTGCGACTTGAATATGTGTAAGTATTTGTCAAATAAAAATTAAATAAAAATCTATTGGAAATTTATAGGTATTAATTTGGAAGAAATTGGTATAAATTTAAAGAGAACAAAATATCCTATGTAATGTTTATGTAAAGAGCCCAAATATTAAAAACTAACTTTTCTTACTCAGAAGTCAGTAAGTTGCTTTTGTTGTTTTGTTGTATATTAACTGGTTAATGGTAGTTAATAACAAAAATACCCAAACAGTGCCTACCTAGATGTTCACAGAATTGTTAAGGGCATAAAAGTAATGCAAATAAAGCAATTCTAAAACCACAAATTGAACTGGCAAACAGTATGTGATTAAGTTCTCAAATGCATAGACAATATTTGAAAGGTATGATTAGGAGGTGGCAAAGCTCAATGAATAATTGCTTTTGTATGCCTCATCTGAAATATCTTGAATGGACTGCTTAAGCAATATTTACACAATAGAAATCTGATCCTGCCACTTTCTGTTTAAAATCTAATACTCACTTTGCCTTTTGTTTCCTCTTCTAAATTGTAATGAATGGACAGAAGGGAAATTTTTTTCTTACTTTAAGACTTTTTTTCTACTTTTGAGACATTGTTTCTTTTAGGTCCTTTTCCTAGTCAATTTTTAATGAACATTATGATGCTGTATTCTTTGATAAAATGCTTGACATGAATATTTTTCTTTAAATCTAAGAAAGCATTTTAGATCTTTTAACTTATTTGTCCATTTCTCACACTTGTTTTGAATTCCTTCAGACCTAAGAAAATTTTGATAATTTTTGTCTGTACACATAGATTTTTCAATTTAAAAAAAATGATTTAATCTTGTTATTAGGAAGTGGAGTCTATTTTATTTTTCACAAATATTAATTTCCTTAGATTTATTCAGAAAAAGAAAATTTTAATCACCTCCAGGTTTAGTTAGTTCCTTTCTTCTATCACAACGCTGCTTGCAATTTAGTGTATTAGTGAGTGTATTTGAGAAACAGAATCAATAGGGTATGTGCGTGTGTGCGTGCGTGCTTGTGTGTGTATTTATTATAAGTAATTGCTTCATGGTCTAGATGGCTGAGAAATCCCAAGATCTGTATTTGGCAATAGACCAGGGATCTCAGGAGAGCCAATGTGCAGTTTCACTCTATCTCTGAAGGTCTCATAACTGGGAGAGCTGATGGTGTAAGTTCCAGTCTGAAATTCTGAAAAATCATGACATAAGAAAAGTTGATGTTTCAAGCTGACTCTGAAAGTTGGAAAAAAAAGGCCAATGTTCTCGCTTACATAGTCATGAGAAGTACCCCTTATTTACAACAAAGGATAAGGGAATCAATTCCTGTTCTATTCAAGCCTTCAACTGGATAAGGCCAACCAATGTTAGGGAGAGCAATCTACTTAGCCTACTAAGTCACATGTCAATATCAGCCAAAAACAACATACCCATACAGAGAGAATAAGTGTTTGACTAAATATCTGAGTAGCCTATGGCTAGTGAAGTTGACACACAAATTAATCATTACATGTCGTGTGGAAAATTTTGACCAGAACCATAATTTAATAGATCTCTGGTTATTATATTGGCTCTTGACTTGAGAACAATGTAAAATTTCTCATCCTTTGAGATTTCTTTAAGATTTCTGTTCCTTAAAAATTAATATCTGAAATAGATATGCTAGGTTCAGTTCTCTTGTGATATTCATTTATCTTACAGTATTTTATGTTTTGCTTTGAGTTGGGTATTTTTAAGATGTTTAAATTACTCAATTGACATGTTTATAGACTCAATTATGATATAAATTATAATAATTATAGGCTTCTATTTTCTACTTGAAATTACTTTTCAAAAGAGAGATGAGAAAATACAATATTGTGAATATTATTTCTAGTATTTTTAAAGAGACTCCTTGACAAGTAATTTTTATTTGATCCTGACAATTAAAATTTTAATTTTATGTATCTTATGAAATATATATAATTACATTGGATTAGAGCCTTCTCTGTTTCACATTATGATAAAAATATATTACTACACCTCATTGAATTTTTAAATGAGGCTCAAAATCTTTTATAAATGTTGGTGCTTACCATACTTTGGTGATGAAAATTTTCTCAAAAGTTTCAATTTTACTTATGCTAATTAGCACCAGAGAGGATTCAGTGTACAAATCTAAAGTATAGCTAGGCTTAGTAGAACAGAGTGTGATCTCCAAAGTCTATTTTAAGGAATGCTAACAAAAAGTCCATCCAGTCTGAAATGCCTGCCATTAAGAAACCTAAGGGAGAATCATCTACCAATTGGAGACTGTCTTTGCTTAAGAAGAATCTCTTCAGTAGGGAAGAATTCCCTCTTAGTTAGGTAAATCACTTCCTAACTATTTAATGCCAAATTAATCAAAACAATAAGTTGCTTTTGTGACTGGGAGTTTGAAGTAATAATTAGGTTTGGGTAGATAACAGCAGAATAAGTAGAATTTTAAATTCCTTTTATTAAGAACTAGTTGTCAATGACTGAGGAACACTGGGACATTCTATCCAAATCTTGGTGGTTTACTCCTTCATGTCCCATGTTCTCTCGTGTTTTGTAAGTTTCAATTAATATTTAATGCATTTCCAGTTGGAATGAGTATACAAGAGAACATTTATCTCAGTACAGTTGATTATTTCCTTTGCACAGACATTACTGATTGACTCTAGTTTCACATCTTCCTTACAATTCCCTTTGAAGCTGCTTTGAAAATTCAGCCTTAAAAGCATCTTATCAGTTTTTTTTTTTATCATGCATTTCCTTTATGAGTCTGCGGGGAGGATGTGAGATCTATGACATTTAGCCTAATTAGCTGAGGATATTCATCTATAAACTGAGTTGAGGAAGACAGGTCCCTTATAATTAGCATTTTCATGTGACTTCCACATCTTCATTTTCCAAAGCTCACTGTGTTCCAGCCTAACGTACTGAACACCCAGCATCAGGCCTCTCTGGTGGTGTAATGCACTCATGTAAAAGCTTGCTTTCAAACTTCAGCAATCAGACAACTGTTGCTATTACATGTCAGAGGACAGCAGACCTCAAGCTGTGTTGTCCTTAGGAGACTCAGAAGATCTTATATTCCCTCAATTTTAGGCTTTTTGCTCAGTTTCTGAGATTCTGTCTCTTCTGACTTGCCAATCTTCAGTCATGTACTTCTATTTTCCCAGAGCAATCCAGAGATATTTACTACCCTTTGGTGCATCCTTCTGTTCTTAAATCACCCTGCTTCCCCCAACCCCATCTCACTGCTCCCCACCCCAAGAAAAGAGTTGTTAAGCTGTTAAGCAACAAAGCCAAGATGTGATCAAATGGATTTAGTAGAAAATGAGTCTAACCTTTTTCTCAAACATTTAAACTATTGTCAAGGTTTTTACTTTTGAACCTATGGACTTGACATCTAGCATGCACAATTGTATCACTTATATTTTGGAAATGTCAAGGGAAGTCTGATGTCTTAAATGAACATCAAGTAATTACAAGTAGTCAAATTATCTCTTAGGTCATTCAAATTTGGTTATAATTGAAATAAGACCAAGAATATTCTTTCAGGTTTTATAGTTTCATTTTTCTAATATGAACAGGAACACCATGAACAACTTTTGCTTCTCTTCTTCTTGTTCTGGATTTCTTTTTATTTCCAGGAACATGACAAACACAAATGGAAGAAATGGAGAAGGTAATGGTATTTTTTTTTATTGTTTGTACTATTTAGTTATACATGACAGCAGAATGCATTTTTTTTTATTTTGAAAACATATTTGTGACTTTTTTGGGGGGAGTACAAATTTTCATTTCTATGGTTGTGTATGATGTACATTCATATCATTCTTGTTAATCATACATGTACATAGGGTAATGATGTCTGTCTCATTCCACCATTTTTTATACTCCCACCCCTCCCCCTCTCATTTCCCTCTGCATAATCTAAAAATCCTCCATTCCTCTCTCATCCCCCACCCCCCCAACCAGATTCTATATCAGCAGATTCTATATCATCATCCGCTTATCAGGGAAAACATTCGGCCTTTGTTTTTTTGGGATTGATTTATTTCACTTAGTATGATAATCTCCAATTCCATCCATTTATCTGCAAATGACATAATGTTATTCTTCTTTATGGCTGAGTAGTATTCCATTGTGTATATATACCACAGTTTCTTTATCCATTCATCTGTTGAAGGGCATCTAAGTTGGTTCCACAGTCTAGCTATTGTGAATTGAGCAGCTATAAACGTTGATGTGACTGTGTTACTGTAGTATGCTAATTTTAAGTCTTCTGGGTATAAACCAAGGAGTGGGATAACTGGGTCAAAAGGTGGGTCCATTCCAAGTGTTCTGAGGAATCTCCATAGTGCTTTCCAGAATGACTGTACCAATTTGCAACTCCACCAGCAATGTAAAGGTGTGCCTTTTTCCCTACAGCCACGCCAACATCTATTATTGCTTGTGATCTTGATAAAAGTCATTCTAATCGGAGTAAGATGAAATCTTAGAGTTGTTTTAATTTGCATTTCTCTAATTACTAGAGATGTTGAACACTTTTTCATGTATTTATTGATTGCCTGTACATCTTCTTCTGTAAAGTGTCTGCCCAGTTCCAATGGATTCTCAGCTGAATTATACAAGAACTGTAAAGAAGAACTAATACCAATACTCCTCAAAGTATTCCATGAAATAAAAAAGGAGGAAACCCTTCCAAACTCATTCTATGAAGCTAGTATCCCTCTGATACCAAAACCAGACAAGGATACATCAAAGAAAGAAAACTTTAGACCAATATCACTGATGAACATAGATGCAAAAATCCTTAATAAAATTCTGGCAAATTGCATACAAAAACATATTAAAAAGATAGTGCACCATGATCAAGTGGGGCTTATCCCAGGGATGCAAGGTTGGTTCAACATCCAGAAATCAATAAACGTAATTCATCACATCAATAGACTCAAAGTTAAGAATTATGTTATTATTTCAATAGATGCAGAAAAAGCATTTGATAAAATACAGCACCCTTCATGCCTAAAACACTTTAAAAAATAGGGATAGTTGGACCATACCTCAACATTGCAAAGGCTATCTATGCTAAGTCCACAGCCAATATCATTCTAAATGGAGAAAAACTGAAAGCATTTCCTCTAAAAACTGGAACCAGACATGGCTGTCCTCTTTCACTACTTCTATTGAATGTCATGCTTGAAACACTAGTCAGAGCAATTAGATAGACCAAAGAAATTAAAGGAATACCAATAGGAAAAGAAGAACTCAAGCTGTCACTATTTGCCAATCATATGATTCTATATTAAAAGGACCCAAAACACTCCACTAGAAAACTTCTAGAACTAATAAGTGAATTCAGCAAAGTGGCTGGATAACAAAATACATAAATCTAATGCATTTCTTTTCATAAGTGATGAATCCTCTGAAAGAGAAATTAGAAAAACTACCCCATTCACAATAGCCTCAAAAAAATAAAATACTTGGGAATCAATCTAACAAAAGAGGTGAAAGACCTCTACAATGAAAACTACAGAACACTGAAGAAAGAAACTGAAGAAAACCTTAGAAGATGGAAAGGTCTCCCATGTTCTTGGATAGGCAGAATTAATTTTGTCAAAATGGCCATTCTACCAAAGGCTCCATACAGATTCAATGCAATTCCAATTAAAATTCCAATGACATTCCTCATAGAAATAGAGAAGGCACTCATGAACTTCATCTGGAAGAATAAGAGATCTTGAATAGCTAAAATAATCCTGAGCAGAAAGAGTGAAGCAGGAGGTATCACAATATCTAGACCTTAAACTGTACTATAGAGCAATAGTAACAAAAATGGCATGGTACTGGCACCAAAATAGACAGGCAGACCAATGGTACAGAATTGAAGATACAGAGACAAACCCACAAATGTACCTCATACTAGACAAAGGAGCCAAAAACATACAAAGGAGAAAAGATAGCCTCTTCAACAAATGGTGCTGGGAAAACTGGAAATCTGTATGTAGTAAAATGAAATTAACACTCTATTCTCACTGTGCACAAAACTCAACTCAAAATGGATCAAGGACTTAGGAATTAGACCAGAGACCCTGCACCAATAGAAGACAAAGTAGGCCTGAATCTTTGTCATGTTGGCTTAGGATCAGACTTTCTTAACAAGACTTCCAAAGCAGAAGAAATCAAAGCAAGAATCAATAAATGGGATGGACTCAAACTGAAAAGGTTTTTCTCAGCAAAGGGTACAATCAATAATGTGAAAAGAGAGCCTGCAGAGTGGGAGAAAATCTTTACCACTCGCACTTCAGATAGAGCACTAATCTCCAAAATTTACAAAGAACTTACAAAAGTTTACACCAAAGATGCAAAGAACCCAATCAATAAATGGTCTAAGGAACTGCATTTTGATTCATTGTACACAAATGGAGTACAACTTTTCATGTCTCTGGTTGTATACAATGTATGTACCTAAGCATCTGACTTGAGATGCTTAAAGCTTAAATTTTGTCTTCCTGTTAAAAGGAAAAATTTTCTAGCTACTAAAAGATATGCCTAGATTGCATTCAGCATAATCTCTAGTACAGAGCATGGACATCATAAGAATTCATTTTTTTCTCAATTGACTAAGATATGTTTAAAATTTTTCTTAGCAATTCTGACATTGGAACTACAGGAGTAACTACTTTGCATCCTTAGTGCTAAAGCCATGTTTAATGATGTCATTAGAGTTGTTATATATAACAAAGAGAATCGTACCTTTTGACATAAAGGGCCTCTCATAAATACTACTGTTTTCACTTCTTTGGAACTATCTAGATTGTCTGCCAAGCAAAGAAATACTTAAGTCAGGAGTTGATGTCCAGAATCTACAACAATATTGAACCCGGTGAGATTTATTGACTATGTAATTTGGAGTCTGTAATTCCAATGGGGATGATAATAGCGTATCAGGATTAATCAAGAAATATTGACTTTGTTCCTTACTCTTCAGTTATAGAATACGCCACTGGCATGAACTCATTTTAAAGACAGTTTGACGATTAAAAATAGAATTTCATTCATATTGAATAGTGTGAGGATTTTTATTTTTCTTATTGGAAGAGGTCAAGTGAGGATTTGTCTGAAAACAAAGACTTGAATTGTCTTTGAAACTGTTACTTAATATTAAAAAGGTAAGCCTTATTGCTATATGATTGAAAATAGATGAAAGCATGCTAGTATATTTTGAAATCCTTGCAGCTTTGCTCATGATCTTTGTGATCTGGGGAGCCTATCTACCACTCTGTGTACCAGTTTCCATATCTATAAAAAATTTTTATTTACGATGTTGAAAATTCAATCTATGTTCTACTATTTACTAGCTATTGAACTTTGGAAATTGTTATAATCACTATGCTGTAGTTTTCAAATTTTTCTGGCTAAACAATAAGAACTCAGCAAAATTTAACTGTTTTTAATAGACTAGATTAAGCACAGAGGGATAGTAGGGAAGTATCATTTGTTGGATATGTTCTCCATGCCATATGAAGAAGAGATAATGCTTTGGTCACTAATGGCCAAAAGAGATTAATAAATTATATTAGTTTATTGTTGGAAGCTGTGTATGAATCATGGGTTTGTTTGAGCCATCACAAGGCCGTGGGGGTGCTTTTCTGGGAACTCTCAATGAAATTCCACCGATCAAGACTGCTCAGATTATGCTGACACCTGCCTTGGCTTGGACAGCCCTAAGTTCAAATGCAGCGGCCTGGAGGTAGAGAAGGTGGGCATAATCTGCCAAGGTCCATCTTCATCCTATTTTCCTCAAGAAGCCTACCACACTGAAACCCTTTAATATTCCAGTCTCCATTAGAGCTGGTCACCCATCAGATCCCGCTTTTCACTTTTTTCCATGTCCTGTCTTTATTTCTTAAATTTCTAATACTTTTAATACTTCTAATCTGACTTATTGACCTAACTTGGGGAAAGTGTGTAAACATAATGTAGGTCATGACAATATATGAAATAATTTTAGCTGGAATCTCATTGCTGAATCATTCTAACAAGATCCAATGTGCAGTGCTGCTGGGTACAGGTTTTACCTCATCATGCCAAAACTGGGCATGCCCACTGAGAGGGGCATTAGACTAGGGAGGGAGCCTAATGTGATTCAGATATGAGGTGTTCCCTGAAAGCTCATGTGTGAGACAATGCGGCAGTGTTCATACATAAAATGATTAGATTACATGAGCTATAACCTAATCAGTGGGTTAATCTAGTTAATAGATTAATAATTCAAATGGGTGGTATTGGGTGGTAACTATAGGCAGGTAATGTATGATAGGAAGAAGTAGGTTGCTGTGGTTGTGCCTGTGGTTTATGTTTTGTCTCTGGAGGGCAGTGTTCTCTCTCTTTCTATTTCCTACTGCCATGAACTAAGCAATTTTCCTTTGCCATGACCTTCTACCATGATGCCTTACCTGGGGCCCAGGGTGTTGGAGTTGGCTTGACCATGGACTGAAACCTCTGAAGCCATGAGTACCAAATCAACCATCCCTGCTCTCAGTTGTTCTTGTCAGGTATTTTGGTCACAGTGATGAAAAGCTGTGATGAGCCTAGCCAAACATCTGTTTAAAGAGGTTAGGGCTCCAAAAAGCATTAGATAGGAAATATCCTAAACTGAGGAAGCATATTTAGAAAGTGCTGGCTAGTCAGAAGATATGATAACAGATACCACAAGCCCTTCACATAAATTATTTTAACCTTCACAAGTACATGGTGAAATGCCATTATAATCCTCTTTTTCTAGACAGCCTAACAGAGACTGAGGTATAGCAGGATCCTTCTGAAGCTCTCAACTAGCAAACAGTTTATCTAGGATCTCAACCTAGGTTATATGTTTCAAACTGTCACACTTTTTTTTTTTTTTACCTCTTTCCCTGGTTTTTATTTTAAAAGTTGAAAATTTCAACAAGTGGTATAACCCAACATAACTTAAGTCTCCATTCGTTTAAGTACTTCTGTTTTAAGTTTCAGTGTTTCAAGGAATTAATTAAAGGATTGGTGTGTTAGTTGTTCCTCTTGGTTGATCAACGTATTTTGGAGAGAGCTTGAACTATAAGAAGGTCAGCAGCCTTGGAGAAAGAAAGCTTTGGTTCAAGCTTCTGTTCAATTACTAACTAGTAGGGTGGATCCTGGATGAAAGCTTGATCTCCAGCAGCCTTAGGTTCCTTATCTGGAAAAGTGTAGGTGATTGTTGGTTTGTTTCTTTCACAGGATTTTTTTTTGTGGTTATTGTGTATCAGAAAGTGCTTGTAAAATGGTAGTCCATTGGGCTAATTAGAAGAAATCTGAAAGGTCAATTGTTTCTACCCTGTGGTAGTTAGAAAAAAGAAATATCTCTTGTTCAGTGTTTCCATTCTTCCAGTAGCCAGTAGCCATCATTCTAACAAGATCCTATGTGCACTGCTGCTGGGTACAGGTTTTACCTCATCATGCCAAAACTGGGCATGCCCACTGAGAGGGGCATTAGACTAGGGAGGGAGCTACTGTTATCACAATAGCTCCTGGCTACTGTTATCACCATCCAAATATGACCAAATCTATGTCACATATGGAGTAAACGTTACAGTTTTTTGTTGGTTGTTTAAAGAAAAATGCTATGTCTCAAATCAAATAAAGAACAATCTTTAATCTTGTATATTAACTTTTATTAGTTTTGATTGGGGAGAAGGGGAGGCAGAATTTTACTTTCAGCATTTCCCTCAGGAGCAAGTTCAAATTAGGGCTCTAACTCTACAAAGATAAGACTAAGTTCTAGAAGGAAGGTGTGAAGAGTGAAATTACTAAAAATAGTGGTGACAAAGTAATTTCCTATTAACACTATTAAACACTATTCCTATTAAACACTTTGAACTTTGTGTGGGAGGAATGTTCCTAAGACTTTATCTAACTTTTATAAAAAGGTAGTTATTATCCTTGTATACAGACGAAGAAACTGAGGCTAATAGATGTTAAACAGCTTGCTGAAGGTTACATAGTGGTGGGTCTGAATCTAGAGATTTTGCCAGTCTCTAGAAACATAGGTGAACTGCCACTTGCAAAGTTAAGCAAAGTATGGTCATGCAATGTCCTGCCCTAAACTAAAAGTTTTCCATGGCAGTTTCTTTGGGTACCTGTTCCTTATAACTTGCAGATCTTTATATGAGTTTTCATGCCAGGCAAGATTCAGAATAAAAATGATATAGATAGCTATGGCCTTTGGGTATCTAAAGAAACATACTTACAGATAGAAGAAGAAACAATCATTGCATATTTGTTCTTTGAAAATGCAATTTCATTTTAGCAATTACTCATTAAATGCTTGTTATGCCAGGCAATGCAAAAGTATATTTTCTTCAGTATTATTTAGTGACTTGGGAAGGAAATCTACCAAGAAAGGCCATGCCAACCTGCATCATTATAGTTTCTCCATTCTTTTAGGGACCAAGACAAAAGTATTTATCTAGAAAGCTGGAAAACAAAGAGGAATTTGATTTAGTCACAAATCAAATTGGTGGTTAGCCAGTTCAGTCTCAGCACTCTGAACCTACTGACAGAAATGAAGATGAGCTTACAGCAGGTGAAGTATCACATGGCACCTTGCAGTTGTCTCACAGACTTGGATTTAGGCCTGAGTAGGAAACACTGATTTATCTGAACTTTGCTATGATGGACAGTAGAAAGGTCTTTGCTTGAGAAAACTCTACAGTAATGGAGAATTACTGCAATAAATGGGAAGTCCTTATTCTGTAAAAATTCTTTTAACATTCTCACTGACTAGAACACTACTGCTCAGAAGAAAGAACAACCACACTAGTGGAGTTTTCTTGTTCATCTCTTAAATTAGTAGCATCACTCCTAATATAGCTGTCTGACTTTTGAACCTTTTCTGTTCTCTTGAGAATCTCTGTATGTTTGCTTCTCCTTACTTTTTGCCTCTCATATACATTTTTTACTTTATGAAACTAAAAATAAATATTTTATTATTTTCTGTTAACTTTTTTAAAAAGGAGAGTTTCAACAGTTTTCAGCTGTGAAACATTTTACCAGGTGATAATTATGAAAAATGAATATCAGATGTCAATTTTTGTATATGAAATATTAGAAGAGAATTAAATGCCTGTTTGAGCTTTGTGATATGGAGCCTAAAAAAACTTTCCTTGCTGGTGATATCCACTTGACCTTCCACTCTACTTTTTCTTGTGTTTGCTAAAATGATTAGAAAAGATAGTTTACATAAGATGTTTCCTTTCTTCATTACCTATCCCTTTCTTAGTTTCTCAACCAGTCTCTACTTCTCTATAGAAATTTGTCTTTAAAAGTTTCAACTGCTAAATGATATTTTCTTTTGCTTCATCTATCTCCATCACCCTATAGCACTTCAGTCTCAATAACCTCTTTTTCCTCATGTTATGTCTTGTCTCCGTTGCCCTACTTTCTCATTTTTCCTGATTTCCCTTTTTCTCCCAATTCAAAGAAAAGTGGGAGGATGAATACCTAAAGATGTCCTGGTGCATCCTTTGATCCTTCAGAGTCCCATATAATTCACAAAGTTTGCCCAAGAACTGCTTGCTTGAGGCATTTGTCCTACAGCCTAGATTAGCTTCTAGACCTTTTGAGTATTGTTGGGATTGCTAAGAACTTTCCCAAGCTCTGGAGGTATCAGGAATAATTTCTTTGGTTCTGGAAAGTGTTAGGTCCAACCTATCTTCTCATAGGATTTTAATGTCATTTTCATGCTCAAAAGTATGGTTTGATCCCTATCTCAGAGCTCTCCTTTCATATAGGTTAGTGAAGAGTGCTAACAAAGGAAACCTCTCTTACTTTGCTAATACCTGAAAGGCAATTTTGATTCCTCTTCACCTGAATGTTTCTGAAGGAATTACCAATATCAGAAAAACTGAAATTACATAATCAAGGAGAGTGCAAATAATGCTATACATCACCAAGATTATTGACAACATAATCTTGAAAACATTGATCATTGCAGCATACTACAGTGACGTGGCCACATCAATGTTCATAGCAGCTCAATTCACAAGAGCTAAGCTGTCGAACCAACTTAGATGCTCTTTAGTAGATGAATGGGTAAGTAAAATATGGTATATATACACAATGGAATGTCACTCAGTCATAAATAAGAATGAAATTATGGCATTTGCCGGTAAATGGGTGGAACTGGAAGCTATCATGCTAAGTGAAATAAACCAATCTCCCAAAACTGAAGGCTGAATGTTTTCTCTGATATGTGGATGCTGACTCTCAATAGGCTGGGAGGTGCTTGGGAGAGTAGGTTCACCAGATTGGATAGGGGGGAATAGAGGGATAGGAATGGGGAAGACAGTAGAATGAATTGATCATAACTTCCTTATGTTCTTATATGAATACATGACCAGTGTAACTCCACATCATGTACAACCAAAAGAATAGGAAATTATACTCCATGTATGTATATGTCACAATACATTCTACTCTCATGTATAACTAAAAAGAACAAAAAAAAATCCTAAAAAAACCCATTGATTATTGGAATGGAAAAAGTCTCGAAAATTATATTTTTAGTAGGCATGGAATTTTGTAGAGATATCTTGTTAAACTTTTTGATACCTCAATATAGGACTGTTTACATAGTTTGTGGGCATAGTACAAAATGAAAATGTGGGGTATGTTTTTTAAAAATTAAGAATTTCAATTTGGTAGCCAAAGATCATTAAACTCCAGCCCATGAAGGCAGCCATGACTGTGTGTCATTATAATATACCAAAAATTTAGTTGCATAGGTTGGCCGATGCTATGTTGTGGATCTGTAATATCCCCGAAAGTCTCATGTATTCAGAGGTGGGGCTCTTAGGAAGCAATTGGATTATGAGGGCTCTGACCTCATCAGTGGATTAATCCACTGATGGCTGATGGGACTGCAGGGAGGTGGGACCCAGTTGGAGGAAATAGGTCACTGGGGGTATGTCCTGGAATGGTTTATCTCTCCCTGCCCTGCTTTGGCCATGATGTTCTGTTTCGTCTCAGTCCCAGAACAATGGAGCCAGCTGACTATGGACTGAAACCTCCAAAATCACCAGATAAAATATATCTTTCTTGCTCTAAGTTGTTCTTGTTAGGTATTTTGGTCACAGCAATGAAAACCTAATATATTCCAACATAGGTTTGATCAATTCTGATCATCCAACTCAGTTGAATAAAAGACTACTTATAGTAAAATATTATAACCATCATTTACATCATTTAAGGTCCTTAAAAAGCCATGTAGATTTTTGTTGTTATATTGAGAAAACATTGTTACATAATCAGAAGCATAAATGAACTTGTCTGCTTATTGGAAAAATGCTCTCTCATCATAGGTGTGCAGGGGGCTTGCTGCAGCCTTGGGGTCCCTTTGCTCCAAACTTCTGACTACTAATTTTCCTGTTGCTTCCTCTTCTAATTTTTTACTTAAACATCCCTGATTTGGTAATGGGATTCAAAAAAGTGCAGGCCATTTCTTATCTCTGCTTCTCCCATTTCTTTCTAAATTGTCCCTGATACACAAGTTTGAAAATGTTAGGGAATTTGAAGGAATATCTTTTCCCATATTTTTATTAACATTATTAGAATAAGCATTATAACTCAATGTTTTTCTCATTCTCTATGTTCCACAAACTTTTGGTTGTACATTAAGATGGTGTACATTGAAAGCTGAGTCTTTGTAGTGAAGATCACAGTGTGCTGAGTTTTCCATGACTGATGGAGAGGAGGAAGAACTAGGTAAGATTCTCTTAAAGGTCTAAGTGATAAGAGAAAGGGCAGAGTGCCTTTGTCATAGGTGGGTTGTTACTGTGTAAATATGAAACAGCGTAATTCAGGATGGCAAGACTTAATAGAATGGTCCTTTTGTCTTGTCTATCTCTGTAATACACCTCCCAGTATCCAGCTTTACCTTTTGATTTTTGTTACTCACTTGAACATCACAGTGTTTTCTCTGCTGGTTGTTTTTCATTTTCATATGGACGAGAGGCTCCCTTTGCTAGATAAAATAGCTTCACATTTCACAGATGTGTTTGACTAGAGCTCATATCTCTTCTCCCCCAAGTTCTTCTGGAAGCTTTTATAGAAGTTTCAGATGATGGTTTGAGTTATACACATGCTTGCTGTTTGCTGCTCAAAAAAAGCAGAAGGGTGTATGCTAAATATTAAAATCTTACTGTTAACACAGAAATTAAATTATACTCAGCACACTATTTGGAATTTCTTTATGGCTTTTAAAAATAGGGTTTCTGCCAGCCACTCTGGAACGAACACCAGGCCAGGCCCTGGCTGACCCCGGGCAGCCGCCAGCCAGGAGCGTAGGACCCCAGCTGCTCTGGAACAACAACCGGCTGGGCTCTTGCCTGACCCTGGGCAGCCCCAGCTGTTAACACAAACCCGCCAAGTCATCAGGCTGGCCATATCCTGCTCCAAGCACAGGGCTGTGTCCTGTCCCTGGTCTAGTCCCAGGCTTGCACGTATGTTGTTGCTGACCATCTAACAACACCAGGTTGCCTTTGCCCACAAACATTGATTATCCCTGACCTGGAGGCAGTGGGACAGCACCCTTCTTGGGACACCGCATTATCAAGCACCTCACAGGCATCAGAGTACTGAACAATAGGAGGTTTGAATAGTATAATTTTATTGCAGAACTTTCTTTTTCTTTTTCTTTTTTTTAAATAGTAGTATTATTATGATTATTCCTAATATACTTGCTACATTCCCCCTTTTTTCTTATTAATATTCTTATCATTCTATCATCATCTAATATAGCTATGTCCTTGGAGACTCATTCTCTTTTTTCTTGCTAACAACTTATTTTCTTTAATTCCGCTGTCACTATTCCTACAACATAGTACCTCCATAGACTCTCTTCCTAGTTCTTTAATGTCGTATTCTACACCCCTCTGCATCCTCTTTTTCTGTTATTTGAAGTTGTGGTCCTTATTACAAACCTATTGATTATGCAGTAAATAATAATTTGAACTCATCTCTGTATATTATAATGCAGTTAATATCTAAATAGGTTCTATATAGTTTAAGGATGCATATTGTTTTTATGGGGTACTGTTAATAATAATCTCTTCAAGGTGAAGTATTGGAAAACTGCAGGGACACTATTAGTCTTTATAGGGCAACTGCAATTCCTCTGATTTGCACTGCTAGAGGGGAAGATACACAAGTATGAGAAAACATGGGAAGAAAGTGTCCCAAACAAACCTAGATGCTATAGCAACAGAACACAATGACAACATGGTAGAAGGAATGTCAGAAAGGGAGTTCAGAATGTATATAATTAGAATGATCCCAAAAGTGAAAGAGGGGATGAGAGAGCAAATGCAGACAAATGAATGATCACACCAATAATCAGCTAAAAGAGCAATTGCAGGAAGCAAAAAATCATTGCAATAAAGAGATAGAGCTTCTGAAAAAAAACCAAGCAGAAATTCTTGAAATGAAAGAAACAATAAACCAAATTAAAAACTCAATAGAAAACGTAACCAACAGGCTAGATCACTTGGAAGACAGAACTTCAGACAAGGAAGACAAAATATTTAATCTTGAAAACAAAGTCAACCAAACAGAGAAGATGGCAAGAAATCATGAACAGAACCTCCAAGAACTATGGGGAATCATGAAAAGACCAAATTTAGGAATTATTGAGATTGAGGAAGGCACAGAGATACAAACCAAAGGAATGAATAATCTGTTCAATGAAATAATATCAGAAAACTTCCCAAATCTGACGAACAGATGGAAAATCAAATACAAGAGGCTTACAGGACACCAAACACACAAAATTACAAGAGAGCCTCACCGAGCACATTAAAATGAAAATACCTAGCATACAAAATAAAGATAGAATTTTAAAGGCTGCGAGAGAAAAGCATCAAATTACATACAGGAGGAAACCAATACGGATGTCAGCAGTTTTCTCAGCCCATACCCTAAAAGCAAGAAGGGCCTGGAATAACATATTTCAAGCTCTGAAAGAAAATGGATGCCAACCAAGAATCTTATACCCAGCAAAACTTACCTTTAGATTTGATGATGAAATAAAATCCTTCCATGATAAACAAAAGCTAAAAGAATTCACAAATAGAAAGTCTGCCCTAAAGAAAATCCTCAGCAAAATATTCCAAGAGGAAGAAATGAAAAACAACAAAGTAAACTAATAAAGGGAAGAATTACCCTAAAGTAATAGCCAATCAAAGGAGAAAGCAAGTTAAGTTAAAAGCCAAAAATAGCCAAAATGACGGGGAATACAAGTCATATCTCAATAACAACCCCGAAAGTAAACAGTCTAAACTCATCAATCAAAAGGCATAGACTGGAAGACTGGATTAAAAGGAAATACCCAACAATATGCTGCCTTCAAGAGGCTCATTACATGGAAAAGGACATCCACAGACTAAAAGTGAAAGGATGGGAAAAAACATACCATGCACATGGACTCACTAAAAAAGCGGGGGTTTCCATTGTCATTGCAGATAAAGCAGACTTTAAGCCAAAGCTAGTCAGATGGGATAAAGAAGGTCATTTCATACTGCTCAAGGGAAGCATAAATCAGCAAGACATAGTAATCATAAATATTTATTCCCCAAACAAAAGTGCATCCATGTATGTTAAAGAAATCCTCCTCAATTCCAGGAACCAAATAGACCAAAACACAATAATACTAGGTGACTTTAATACACCTCTCTCACTATTGGAAAGATTCTCCAAACAAAAATTGAACAAAGAAACCATAGCTCTCAATAACACAATCAATAATTTAGATTTACCAGACATATATAGAGTATTCCATCCATCAACAAGTGAATACACTTTCTTCTCAGCAGTACATGGATCCTTCTCTAAAATTGACCTTATGTTATGCCACAAAGCTACTCTTAGCATATACAAAAAGATAGAGATACTACCTTGCATTCAATCAGATCATAATGGAATGAAATTAGAAATCAATAATAAAACACAAAACAGAAACTACTCCAACACTTGGAGATTAAATAATACACTATTGAACAATGCATGCATAACAGAAGACATTGGGGGGGGGGAATTAAAAAATTCATAGAGGTAAATGAGATCTTTCATCTCTGGGACATGATGAAAGAATACTAAGAGGAAAATTCATTGCATGGAGTGCATTCAATAAAAGAATGAAAAGTTAACAAATAAATGACCTCACATTATAGCTCAAAGCCCTAGAAAAAGAAGAACAGATTAACAATAAAAGTAGAAGACAGAAATAATTAAAATCAGAGCTGAAATCAATGAAATTGAAACAAAAGAAACTATTAAAAAATTGACAAAACAAAAACTTGGTTCTTTGTAAAAGTAAACAAAATTGATAAACCCTTAGCCACACTAAAAAAGAGAAGAAGCAAAAATACTCAAATTACTAAAATTTGAGATGAAAAAGGAACTATCACGATGGACACTACTGAAATACAGAACATAATTAGAAACTATTTTGAAAATCTATACTCCAACAAAATAGAAAAGCTTGAAGACATTGACAGGTTTCTAGAGACATATGATCCACCCAAACTGAATCTAGAGACATACACAATTTAAATAGACCAATTTCAAGCAATGAAATAGAAGAAGTTATCAAGAGCCTACTTACCAAGAAAAGTCCAGGGCCAGATGGATTCTCAGCTGAGTTCTATAAGACCTTTAAAGAAGAACTCATTCCAATACTCCTCAAAGTATTCCATGAGATAGAAGAGGAGGGAACCCTTCCAAACTCATTCTATGAAGCCAATATCACCCTGATACCAAAACCAGACAAAGACATATCAAGGAAAGAAAATTTCAGACCAATATCCCTAAGGAACATAGATGCAAAAATTCTTAACAAAATTTGAGCAAATTGCATCCAAAAACATATCAAAAAGATAGTGCACCATGATCAAGCAGGTTTCATCCCAGGGATGCAAGGTTGATTCAACATCCAGAAATCTATAAATGTAATTCACCACATCAATAGGCTTAAAGTTAAGAATCACATGATTATTTCAATAGACGCAGAGAAAGTATTTGATAAAATACAGCCTTCATGCTCAAAATGCTAGAAAAAATAGGGATAGTAGGAACATACCTCAACATCATAAAGGTTATGGCCAACATTCTAAATGGAGAAAAACTGAAAGAATTCCCTCTAAAAACTGGAACTGGGCAGGGATGTCCTCTTTCACCACTTTTGTTCAACATCGTCCATGAAATTGTAGCCAGAGCAATTAGACAGACTAAAGAAATAAAAGGGATACAAATAGGAAAAGAGGAACTTAAACTATCACTATTTGCAGATGATATGATTCTATATTTACAGGAGCCGAAAAATTCAACCAGAAAACTTCTAGAACTCATATGAATTCAGCACTGTAGCAGGATATAAAATTAACACTCATAAATCTAATGCGTTCTTATTCATAAGTGATGAATCATCTGAAAGAGAAATTAGGAAAACTACCTCATTCACAATAGTCTAAAAAAAAAAAAAAATAAAACCTGGGAATCAATTTAACAAAAGAGGTGAAATACTTTTACAATGAGAATTACAGAACACTAAAGAAATAAATTAAAAAAAAAAAACTTAGAAGATGGAAAGATCTCCCATGTTCTTGGATGGGCAGAATTAATATTATCAAAATGGCCATACTACCAAAAGTGCTATAAAAATTCAATGCGATTCCAATTAAAATCTCAAAGATGGACCTCAAAGAAATAGAGCAAGCAAAAATGAAGTTCATTTGGAGGAATAAGAGACCCAGAATAGCTAAAGCAATCCTCAGTGGGAAGAGCAAAGCAGGTGGTATCACAATACCAGATCTTCAAGTATATTACAAAGCAATAGTAACAAATACAGCATGGTATTGGCACCAAAATAGACAGGTAGACCAATGGTACAGAGTAGAGGACACACAGACAAACCTACAGAAATACAGTTATCTTATACTTGACAAAGGAGTCAAAAACATACAATGGAGAAAAGGTAGCCTCTTCAACAAATGGTGCTGGGAAAACTGGAAATCCATATGCAGCAAAATGAAACTAAACCCATATCTCTCACCCTGCACAAAACTCAACTCAAAATGGATCAAAGACCTAGGAATTAGACCAGAGACCCTGCACCTAATAGAAGAAAAAGTAGGTCCAAATCTTCATCATATTGGCCTAGGTCTAGACTTCCTTAACAGGACCCCAAAGCACAAGAAATGAAAGAAGGAATCGATAATTGGGATAGATTCAAACTAAAAAGCTTTTTCTCAGCAAAGGAAACAGTCATCAATGTGAAGGGATATCCTACAGAGTGGGAGAAAATCTTTGCCACACACACTTCAGATAGAGCACTAATCTCCAGAATTTATAATGAGCTCAAAAAGCTTTACAGCAAGAATACAAATAACCCAATCAATAAATGGGCTAAGGAAAAGAGCAGATACTTCACAGAAGGAGATCTACAAGCAATCAACAGATATATGAAAAAATGTTCAACATCTCTAGTAGTAAGAGAAATGCAAATCAAAACTACCCCAAGATACCATCTCACGCCAATCAGAATGTCTATTAACAAGAATACAAGCAACAATAGGTGTTGGCGAGGATGTGGGGAAAAAGGCACACTCATACATTGCTGGTGGGGTTGCAAATTGATGCAGCCACTCTGGAAAGCAGTATGGAGATTCCTTAGAAAACTCAGAATGGAACCACCATTTGACCCACTGTCCCACTCCTTGGCCTATACCCAAAGGACTTAAAATCAGCATATTACAGTGATGCAGCCACATCAATGTTTATAGCAGTCCAATTCACTATAGTGAGATTGTGGAACCAACCTAGATGCCCTTCAATAGATGAATGGATAAAGAAACTGTGGTATATATACACAATGGAATATTATTAAGCCATAAAGAATAATAAAATTATGACATTTGCAAGTAAATGGATGGAGTTGGATAGTATCATGTTGAGATAAGCCAATCCCAAAAAACCAAAGGCTGAATGATTTTTCTGATAAGTGGTTGATGACATGTAATGGGGGTGGGGGGAGGTAGGGGAAGAATGGAGGAAGGATGGATTGTATAGAGGAAAGTAAGGGGAGGGGGTGGGAAAGGAAAGATAATAGAATGTGACAAACATCATTATACTAGATATATGTATGAATATGCAAATGATATGATTCTACTTTGTATACAACCAGAAAAATGATAGTTGTACTCCATTTGTGTACATTGAACCAAAAAATAAATAAAAAAATAAAAATAGGTTTTCTGACACATTGATCTTCTCAAACTGTAGCTCTATGTCATTCAGTGCAAGACTAATCTATTTCTATATATGGTAACATGCCTATTATTAAATAGTAGGCATGTTATTACTATTTATTATTACTATTTAATAATAGGCATAATTATTTTTGAGTTCATATTCTTATTATTCCTGAGTGTTGAGAGGAAACTTGGTATTTCATAATAGGTAGGTCCTTATTAGGGAAGTCTAGCATTAAAGGTAAGAAGCTGTAGTGATTCTACCAAACTGTATATCTTAAACATTTTTTACTGTAAATTATGGCAGAAGTGCATTTAACACTGTGATCTGATTCACTGATAAATTCATATGCACATGTGTGTGCAAAGAATGAAGCTTTTTTGTGTGCAAAAAAGCAAAATGAAATCTGTTATATGTGATGTCTTCTAATATTTTTATTATATTCTTTTCTATAGATATGGATATATGTTTGTTTATAAATGCTGGCCAAACTCATTAATTTGCTTTTAGTCTCTGATGAACTGTGATGTAGAATTTCGAAAACCCAAAACTCTAGTAGTTTATACCCTGGAGCTCTTGGACCCATAAAATTCTATATGTTGATGTGTAGATTTGTTTTTATGGATATAATGTTCTTAGTTTTTATCATATTCTCAAAGTTTTGTGGCATTTCATCTAAAGATACATACAGATAACTCCATTAGATATATCCTGAATTTTTTTTCTTTTTTGCGGTGCTGGGGATTGAACTCAGGGCCTTGTGCTTGCAAGACAAGCACTCTACCAACTGAGCTATATCCCCAGCCCTATCTTGAATTTTAATATCTGTCCCTTCCCCACTTTTCTTTCTGTTTACTATAATCACTTTCTCCTCTATTTTCTCTCCCACTCCCTAATTTTGCTTATAATCATCGATTGAAGAGTTTCTCATGGACAAAGGAATCATTATATTAGTTACATTATAATATTAATTACATTAACCAGATTACAGAAGTAATAATAAAAGCAATAATCGTATATTTACAGGTGCACACCTGTAATCCTAGCCATTCAGGAGGCTGAGGCAGGAGCATTGCAAGTTTAAGACCAAACCCAGCAACTTATATCATGTCTCAAAATGTAAAGGAAAAATGAATTGGGAATATAGCTCAGTGATAGAGTGACCCTGGGTTTCATTGCCAGTACTGAAAAGCAGAAAGAAAAAAAGAAAAAGAAAAAGAATCCTACTCTTTTTTCAAGAAGTGTATTTGGAACTTTAAATATTTTATTTTGAATTCCCAAAGTAAATGCTACAAGACAAGCATTCTTTTTTTTTTTTTTTTGGTCCTGGTCATTGAACTTAGGGGCACTCAACCACTGAACCACATCCCTAGCCCTATCTTTTGTGTTTTCTTTAGAGACAGGGTCTTACTGATTTGCTTAGTGCTTTGCCATTGCTGAGACTGTTTTCAAACCCATGATCCTCCTGCCTCAGCCTCCCAAGCTTCTGGGGTTATAGGTGTGTACCACAGTGCCTGGCAGGGCAAGTATTCTTATCCTTCTTTTCACATACAGAAATGGCGTACGTAATTTGCCCAATGTATCACAGAGTACAGAAGGATTCTAACACTGATTGATGAAGCTCCAAGCAAACATACTGCCTATTACCAAGTACGTAGCTATATCTTTTTATGTATGTATATTTTTAGTTGAATCAGTTTGAAGGTGTTCTTCAGATGATTTAGCTGTGCCTGTCAGTATACTGAGTGAGAACATGAGGCTTAGTCTAAGCAATTTGCTGAATTCCTCTCATTGCTGAGCTATCCCGGGGGAGCAGCTCTCTTTAAAAGGCTTGACTCTGAAACCTATGACCCTAGGAGAGTTTTGAAACTTACCTTTTTTTTGATCAAAGACTCATGAATGTGGATCCTCAAAGTTCCAGTTTCCCATTTTTCTGAACAGAACTGTTCGGATAAAGGGAAACATGAGCCTTTCCAAATGTCTTTGTATCCTGCTTTCATAATATAGCAGATTACTCTACCAAACAATTATAAGGGAGTGATTCTCTGGAGTGATTAATACCATCAAAGGTAAAGGAAAAGTGATCAGTAGGAATAGTGGCAAGACAGCTTAACTCATTGCTCATTGAACATGTGATTTCAGAACACTCACTGATGCTTTTGAGAGCTTCCTTAGTGCTAACTCACTTACATGGTAAGTTAGGAGCTTTCATTGACATCATTTTCAGTATAGATGGAGAAAATGAGGCAAAGGAACTTTAAGAAACTTGCTCAAAGTTGAGCAATGATAAGGGGTGGACCCAGAACTCCAGAGCCTGTACTCTTACCTCTAAGCTGCACAGTTCATTAACCATATCTCCTGGAAAGGAATTCTGCCATGAATTTACCCAGTTGGTCTTCATCTGGCAGGAGTTTAGGTTTAATGCCAAAGTGGGTCAAATTCAAGCTGATGATTTAGTCATGAAAAATGCTACAGTTTACAGTCAGTCCCTCGGGGCACCTAATTCTTAAAATATGCTGAGAATCAGCTTTATAGCAGAAATCTCTCCAGGGAGGAATGTAGATTTGCTTTTGCCTTTTTGAGGCCTCTCACAGTGAGAAATGCCTACAGACAGATTTTTAATGTTTGTTCAGTTTAAAAAACAAAACAAAACAGAAAGTTCAGAGTATGTAAACCTCCTAGAAAAAGCAAAAGCACCTAGATAAAAAGGCTGCATTTTTATTAACTGATGAAGAGAAGGCTACACAGAATTTTATGTTTTTGAAGTTTCCACTTCTTATACAATTTTAAAGTTTGCATTCAAATCAAGAGAGAGAGAAAGAGAGAGAGAGAGAGAGAGAGAGAGAGAGAGAGAGAGAGAACACGCGCATAAGGCAAGTAATTTAACACAAAAAAGGCAGAGCAGCACATTTTTGAAAAAACTTCAGGTAAGAATTTTGAGGGAAACATTGCAGAGGAAAATAGGGTGAAAAAACCCTCTCCTTTTTTAGTTTAAAAATGCAAATTCAAAGAAATGTCAAATTTTAAAAACTATCAGAACCATACATTTTTAATTTCATTTTTAAATTATCCAAGTACAGGATATCATCCACTTCTGTATGAGGTTATATTTTTTCAGAGACCAATCAGGTTCTCAAGGTGCTTAATCCAGTCTTATTATTCCTCCATTATTCAGATACAAACAGACTATGGATCTGATGATGCATTATCACAACCAGAGACTGGATGAGAAGAGGCTATACGAATAACAGGTTGTCACTGTGGGAATTCGTATTTTCTTCCTCAAGCAGTTTTTATAACACTCCTTTAGTGCAAGGTACCCATTTTGTTTGTTGGTGTATCTTCTAATCCCCAAGCAGTGATGATGGCATTTTGATTGTGCTACAATAAAAGAATATGCTGATTATCCACAATCATCAGTGTACATTACTTACTTTGTCCCTGTCCCCCACAGGTTTACTGGGTTTCTATCAATTCTTCTATGTCTTTTTTTTTGTAACCTACGGCTGACTGCGATACAAGAAGCAGTCTAGTGTCTGGAAGAGATTAAAACTATTTTGCACCTGGACAACAAAGGCATGACTGGTCTCTCACGACATTCCACTAACCACCTCTGTGGTGCCATGAGAAGTGCTTTGGAATGAGAGAGCACAGGGCAGTCATTTAAAAAGGCATGCACGGCTGCGTATCTGAGAGGGCGCTTTGTGAATGAAGACATTGCTTCAGACTAATGTCAGGGTTGATTTTCATCCCAATAATTCCATTTTCTAGTGACTCCTGTGGGGGATGGGATGAGGAGTAGAGCTAGTGGTATTAAGTTCAAATAGCTTCACAGTTTTCATTGTATATTGTTAAAATCTGGGGAAACTTTTCACAATTAGATACCTTTTATAGTCAGTGACCATTGTGCAAACAATATCCTATAAATTATCCTTATAATCAGGCAACCCTACAAGTCAGGTTTTGGTAGGGGGTGTTTAATGGGAGAAAACTCAGGGAAGTAGGAGTGATCCTATGTTCTCCCAGAGCATGCAGAAATCTGGCAGGCTGGATGTCAGAATTTTAGGAAATGGATTCTGAGCAAGGGCTGCAGAGCTGTTAAACTGACTCATTCAGGAAGCACTGGTCCATCTTCTGAATGATCATGAGCTGGGACAGAACTGTCAAAGATCGTAATTAAATCTTAGCTCCTTCTCTAATCCATCTATTTAGCATCCATGCTTAGGGTTCCTTCAGAGGTTCCGTTGATGTACTAGAAGGGTTGGGGTCCAAGCCTAATAGTTGTTCCTATGCAACAAAATAAGCAAATGGCAAGATTCATTCATTGTCTCAGCTTTCAAGGATGAAGGGTAGTGTTTGTGTACTTGTCCTGCTGTAATCAGAGGATTGTATTCCTACCCTTGAAGATGATCAGGATTAATTCCCAAAGGCATGGCTCATGGCTGAGTTCCAAGGAACTTTGTAAGGAAGGTGACATTTTTTCTGGGAAGCGGATCTGCAGGAGATCAGTCATCTATGAATTAGCCCTTTTATATAACTCCTGTGGTAAAGAAACTTTGGATATCTGAACAAAATGACCAAGTTATCTAGAAGGGGTACAATATGAGGGTGTCTTCAGAATTCTAGCAGAGACATTCAAAGCTGTGATTAAAGAAATCTCTATCTCTCGCCTCGATCCTCATGATTTGCAAAAATATGAGAAGGGTTTTAAACATTTTAAACAAGCCATTCCTTCCCCTTCTTCTGGGGGAAGAAGGTACGAAAGTAAGATTTATGTTACAGATGTCGTCTCCTGCTCAGGGACATACTTCTCTCTCTGACTCCTTTCCCTGTCTTCCTTGCCTAGTTTATTATTCTGTCTTATTCTCACCTGTGTTCTTTCTTTCTATTTTTCTCTCTGCTTATTCCAGTCTCTGTGCTTTTATTGCTATTTTCATGTTAGTCTTACAGAGCAATGAAATGAGATTACATGTTTGTCAACATCTTCTATTCGCAGAATGTCCTATTAAAGTTTTTGATAACTTATCATTATTGAATTTTTGGACACTCTGAGGTTACATTTTCATCATCTTCCCCACTGTCCTGTTTTTATTTATTTTAGTATTTTTTCCCACTGATTTTTTTAAGGTAAGTATTTTTACATTGTTAGGTAAAGCTAATTCTTTTAGATATATTTTAAATATTTCATCTTTTTATAATCTGTTTTGCTTTTTTTCCTAACAACTCTAATGGACTGCTATTAAGTTAGTTTAGAAAGAAAACAAATAACTCAAATTTGTTGTTGCTAACTAGTGAGACAGCCAGTGAACATGGGCAATGACCCTGGTTTTCCTCGGTAGAAAGTGAGTAATGGTGAGCAGTTCAGTGCCATAGGTATGAGGTCAGCAAGATGACACTAGGGTAGGATGAAACCTCCCACATGAAGTCTATCTAATCAGAAGGCATCTGAACATTTAGGGTACCATATCCCACTTGAAGAAACTGCTAATTGCAGCTGAACTATTCCACTCTGATGTTTGCTGAACTGTTGAGGTGAAATATTGACAGATTTTTTTCTTTTTATAATTTATCCATCACAACTGCTTGTGTCTTGAGCCCAAGAAACTGTAATAATATTGACTCTGTGAGAACTTAGACTAAGCTCATTCTGAGGAAGTACATTTCCCTCTCTTCCCTCTGATGCCCTTCAGGCAGATGACAGTGGGAATATCTTGAGCATGCTAAAAGCTGATACTTGCCAGGAGAATTAGTCAGCATATCCTAGATTTATTTTCAGTCTCCTATGAATGTAAAATGAGAGAAGTCTCTGTACAATCAGTGGAGTTTAGTGTTGGGGTGACTAAGGTCTTTACCTGGGTAAGAAATTGTCTGATTGAACTGGAAGAAGGGCCATTTCTTTGAAGAGGGATCCTGCAAGTCTCTGATTTGGCTAAATTATCTTGAAAATAACCATTAATTTCAAGTAGAGCATCAACAAGCTTAATGAAAATGTCTTTCCTAAGATTTCCCAGTACTCTCAAAATTCTTCATCAGAAAATATTTGTGACAGATAGTAGACATGAAAGTAGCCATAGTTGCCTCTGAGTTTTACATAATGTTTGATTCTTAACAGAATTATGGTCCCAAGAATGTCAGTGTTTTCTTTAATTTTAAAATGTGATGAAGTCTTTTAATTTTTTCATTCTTTCAGAAATATTCATGGAATGCCTACAAACGTACCAGGTCTGTACTAAACACTGGGCATCTGGGGCTCAATACTACTTCATGATCATTTCTTATGATAGGTCTTATGTAATATAATTTCATATTCCAAAGAGCACCTTGGGACACAAAATGAGTCAGGGAAGTTTTATAATGAGGGGGATAGAGGATGATTAAAGATACTTTGAGATTTTGTCTCTTTAGGGTAAGCAAGTTTTTAGTAATAGCAAACACTGTCACCAAGAGATGAAGCAGAGGCTCTAAAGTATTTTTTTACTAAAGAGCATAAAAATAATGGAACCATTTTGAGAGTAAAAATCTACACTATCCAGGATCTGGATTACCTTGGTAAACAGGGCAATGGAATACTCAATCACCAAAGTAAAATTATAAGAGCAAAGGTGAGGACAGCAGAGGGAAACAGCATTAATTAGGCACCTTTTGCAGTGTTCAATTTTATTTAGTATGCACAAGAAACCTATGAAGTGTGAAATATCCTGTTCAATTTCTTCATCTGTCAAATAATAACTTATACTATTATCTAGTTCTTAAAAGTGGTCATTTCTGTGGGTTAATGTATTAAATAAGGCATATAAAATGCTTAGAGAGATTCCTGGAATAAGGAAAAAACTCCATGTAGGAATACAGTATCATATGAAATAGTATGTTGAGGGAGGTGGTAACAGATATGGAGCAGAAAAGAAAAAGTAGCATATGGAGCTGGAAATAAAGCTATGGAGAGAATTCTTTTTGACTCTATCTGGGTTTTGCTTCACTACCTGAAACCATACCTGGGGAGGTGGGGATGAAAACCAGTAAATATTGCCTAGGGATTTCTTCTTATTTGTGGGCTCCTTTTCAACCTAATTCTCAAGCTCCTGGTATAGCCTTCTGGTTTCCTGGAATATATCAGGATCTACTCACACCCCTTTCTCTTTGACTCTTCTCAGTTCATGTCTTCAAGTTTATGAACCTCTCCCTTTACCCCCATCCTCGCACTTCTCTTGCTACCCGTTCCATTCCTTCAGTAGTCAATTTGACTTTTATTAATTTAAGACATGGATTAATAAATTATTCTATTAGTGGATGTTATTGCATATTCTCTTTCAAGGAATAGATGTATATTTAATTAGATGCCTTTGGACACCAACCCTTAAATAAAAGAAATGACCTTGTGAATAAATGTCTTACTTTTTATGCTAGGATGGTTTTTAGAGACAAATTGGGTAAAGATAACATTTTCCAGGGTCAGATCAAGATTCATTAAATCTCCTGACTTCTGCAACCCTTCCAACACTGTTAAACAGTTGAAATGTTGAGTGCACTGAATTACAGTTTGACCATCGTCTGTGCTGGTCCAACTTCAATATTTGGGAGGGGAAAACTGGAGAAATCTGCATCTTTAGCATTTATTCACTGACTCATTTTTTACATTTTGGACGTACTTCATTTTTCATAGATTGTGCTGTCTCACATTGTTCAATAGCTTTCTTATGGAAGAAACAGAATTAGCCAACTGTCACTGCTTCAGGGGAATTGAATACCTAATATATTGTATTTTGGCAAGCTTTTATAACTAGATGAATTATTTTTCATCCCCAAAGGCTCTCTTTATTAAATGGCCACTAGACACATCCATAATGCTAATACCTTCTTGATTTAGTCTTTTTGGATGAGTGCTTTCCCTGTGGCTCAGAGCTTTGGATCTATCTCCCAGTGTTCAACTAAAGGGGAAATTCTGGGTAAGTTTTTCCAATGCTTTAGTTCTGTATCAGAGTAGTCAAGTTATATTCTTCATTGGGGTTGAAGGAGAAAGAAATTGAAAGTATGTATACCAGTAAACACCTGATTTGTGTGGATTCAGGCTTTAAAGTTTTCTGCTCTCCTTACCAACTTCCTTTGAGAAGGGTAATATTGGTCTGTTCCAAACTATGCTTATTTATTGGTTCACTTGGAGAAATGGAAAGAGGTCTCACTCCTTTCTACATTTTTTATTCCTGCTTACTATACACCTGTTGAAAATTTATGTCCTGATCCACTCTCTCCATAATTAAAAGTAAGAATATCACTTCTGTTTTCATCCACATAATGTGTGCTTATCTAAAATTATATCTTTAGTCATTAAAAGATTTTTTTAACTAATCCATTATGAATTTATAAATAAGGTGTCAAATTCTACCAAATATACTTTCTATGGAAGCAAAAGCAGTTCTTTGTGCTTGACTTGATAGAGAAATATACCATAAGTATGTTCTTTAACATTTAATTTATAAATTCTGTAAAGTCTTATAAGAATTACAGAGGAGCAAGCACTCCAGAAATGCTGCCAGGAAATGTCTTGCTTTATTCTGAGATTTTTTCTGAGAGTTTGTTTAGCAATTTGGTATAAGAGAATCCTGTTTTTCTTGGATTTAGAATTGTTACCATTAGCTTCTAGAAAGAAAATAACTTTGGTAATAGTGTTTTACAAGGATTTTCCCAAGGGATGAAACAAAATACATAAAATAGGGAGGGCATTTATGAATTCTTGATAAAGAAAAGGATGTGTTGCAGAGTTGAGTCTTTAATAGACACCATCATCAGGACACATACCCATTTTATTTAGATGAAAAACATTTTAACCGTTAGTGAAATTGCCATATTGATCAAAATACAATTTAACGATACACATACACTGCCTTTTTACCTTTTTCACATATGCAATTAATCCCTACTAATTTGGAAAAAAATTGCATCCCCACAAGAGGTGCTGGCAAGAATTTCTGAGATGGCTGGCAGCAAGAGCGTTCATGGACTCCTTACTTAGATTGACATTTTTTATTTTTTTTGAGGTTTTGTTATCATTTATTTGTGAAGTTAAAAACGAACGATAAAAAGTAAAAACTGCCATACAATTTCTTTTGTTTTGTTCTCATTTTGTTTTCGGTTTCAATCTCCTCTTGAGCAGATGAAAAGACAAAAGACCAGACCAGTTCTGGGGAGGGGGAAGGGGCGTGCAGCAGAGCTTAGGGAGGAAAAGAGGGAGAGGAAGTAAGAGAGGCGGGTGGGAGGGCTCCTGCAATACAACACCTGGTCCAAGGAATGTTCCAATGCTAACTAAAAAAAAGAAAAAAGAAAGAAAAAGAAAAGCAAGAATAGCTTTTTTTTTTCCGTTTTAAAAATTTATTTTAAAAACAAGAAGAGAGCGATGGATAGTAGGGAGAAAATGAATTACTTTACCCTCAGGTGGTTTCAGGAAGGCTGGGAGGGTTTAGAGATTTTTTTTATATGTAAATATATACATATATTTATATATCATTTTATAGGTTTTGTTCTGTTCTTTGTTTTTAATTTTTAAAAATTTTTTGGCAGAGATTTAATTCTCGCTTGATAGACATTTTTGATGTTGTTGAGTTACATTGAGGACCCAGCCTACCCAGGAATATCAGCTCTAGAAGCATGACTGGCACACACTACTTTTTCCCCTGCACTGCATGGGAATGCTTTTCCCTGGGCAATTATCATCCTAGACTGATTTGTTCTATTTTCACAGCAATGGGAATTATCTCTCAGGGCATTTTCCAAATATGGCTTATAGTTTTACATGATAAAAGGTAAATGACTGTATGAACACCTAGAATATGCCTATACTTACTTGATGTAATATAATCATATTATGCTTATAGTAGTTTTAATTAGTCAATTATTCCTCCATTGTTACTTGCTCTGAGTTTGAAACCCTAATTCTTTCTCATATTTAATATTGCTTAATAGGTATGATTCCATGAAAGTGCTCCTGTTTTACAAGCAGGGGATTGGAGGATTCAGAGATGCTAACTTGCCTTTCTTGAGATCGCACAGCAGGAAAGCAGCAGAGTCACATTTTCCTGATTGCATAGTCCTCACTGTAACTGTATTCTAGTATCAGCATTTTCCAGTGTCCTTCATATAAGGACTCCAGCTGTCCTAGAAACAACCCCTGCTCCCATCTGCGGTCCTTGAGGGTAAGATCTGAGGGGTTTACTATTATCTAGGCAGCAATTCAGTAACTTTGATTTACCCAATATGTATACCTTATTCCCTAAACAGTAACATTATTATTTTTGTACTGAATTTCTTTTCCTGCTTTAGCATTCATGTACTTACAAGATTAATGCTAGTGTTAGGATTGAAGAAATAATACAGGGCTTCAGACTAGCACATTGCCCTATGGCTCCTTTTCCTGTAGTTCTTCTTCCTACTCTTCTTATTCTTCTCTCTAAATTTTTTATTCATTCTTCTTTATACATCAGAACTACTATATATGCACTCCAACAAAGTGTTAAGTTGAAGCTGCTTGAATGAATCTATTCCAAGTTGTAATTTCCTGATCGCTCCTACCTCAGCAGGAATACTTGTTTATTAAACAAAATTAATTTCTACATGTTGTAATTTCAGCCAATATAAGGATTACAATTTGGGATTGACCACTCAGTATTCTGCATTCTTGAGCTCTGGGAACATATAGGGGAAAGAAACCTTAGTAGTTTTGGGTAATTCCATTTAGTTTTGGCCTGGGTTAGAGATGACATATAGATAACATCTATAAAGATGGAGAACTGATCAGATTAGACAACCCAATTCATGGCCCTCAAGAGCTTTCTGCCCATCTCATTTGCCTCTTTTCCCCCAACAGCTATTCCTTGAAATACTTTGTGAGGCTGTGTGAACATATTAATAATTTATAGTCATTAAAGTCACCTACTTATAAATTTTGCCCAATTGTATAACTAATTATACTCACTTTAAAGACCTGGTTTAATTTGTCTTTTTGGAAGTCCTTTGTTTATGGCAAGCGCCATCCTCTCCCTGAATGCTTAGGCGTATGTTTTATAACATACACAAAATGAAAAAAAAAAATACACAAAATGTCATCTGCTTGGCATCTTGAATCATTAGAGAAAATAATGCTCTCAGGGCAGCATTAGATCATGTTTGGCTACTAAGACATCATAGAAACTCCTTGGTAGAGTTATAGGAGCATGGCCTTTAAAGACAGAACTGGGTTTAATCCCAATTTTGAACTTTTTAAGCAGAATATAATTCTGAACACATTTCTTAACCTTGGTTTCCTCTCCCATAAAGAGATAATAGCAATTACTTTCAGGAATGTGTGAGGGTTTAAATATCACAATAAATGCCAATTCCTTTGCTGGAAGTTTACACTGAGGGATGTGGGCTGCTCAGAATTGGCTTTGGCATACACAGGAGCTGCTTAAACATTAATTAATTTATTCGTTCATTTAAAAATGTTTGCATACTGAATAACAGGCAGACGGTTCAACTGAGAAAGGGTCTTAAAGGACTCCAAGGCTAATTGTATTTTAGTATTGCTGGCATTTCCTTGTGTTTATGCTTGCTTGTATGATAAATACCCAGCTCTTTTGGTTTTGAGCTTAAATGTTCTGTGTCTAAATATCTCTTTCCTATAGATGAGAAGTCCTATCTTTGGGTTTATTGATGAAATATTAATAAATAAGGGAAGCCTTTTCTTAATAGTGGAAAAAATATAATTTTGCATGTGTTCACTTTTGGATTGGAAACCTTAGAGCAGAATGTTTTTGTCTTATGTGCACTAGTAACTGTTCTTTTACTTTAGTTTTGTGGATATATTTTGGAATGAGCCAAGAGACTTAGGCCTTGAAGATATCATGCCATGATTCCCTGTTCTGTCTCCTTGGATCTTGGGTTGATTTTTTAATCTTAGCCATTTTCTTAATGGGATGAATCAAGATTCAGAAGTTAGGTGGCTTTTAGTGTGAAACTATAGGATATGGGCAGAATCAGATTAGCAGGGTCTATTAGACTCAAAATTGGGAAATGCTTCTTGTTTAAGCATAATTAAATAGAAGTATTTTGATAATTATTTCCAGGATGCATGCATGTATGTAAGATCTGAAATGAGTATTGACTTCATAATATGCTTCACTAAAAAACATTCTTCATTCCCCATCCTGCACCACTTGTCGAAATACATAAAACCTAGACCCATTGATAAAGAAATCATTTACATTAAAATAGTAACTGCTGACAGTTTATCATTCAGCTTGATTACACAGCTGGATAACACAATCAGTAATTGAAAGGGCCAGAGGAATTTTTTTAAAAAGGCAATTATAATTACTGGGAAAGAGGTAGCTCACTGCAGTGTGGGCTGTCTAAAGCTGGTGGGGATATCTATATGCCTGTAGCTTCAGGTACAAGAATTAATCAAAGTTTATCTTTGAAGCAAGAAATTATAACAAAACAAAGCAGGATTGCCTTGCAGAGATCTGAGGCTGCCAGCTGAGGTTTTTGGCGTTTATTTACCTCCACAGTTATTTATTGAGCACCTACTTTCCCCAGCCAATACTAAGTCCTGGTAATACAAAAAAATGATTGGACACAAATCCTGGCCAATAAGGACTTACAGTAATAGAGAGGGAAGGAAGTCAAGATAGGTAGACTTTTGGATGAGGACACGTACTCTAAAAAAGTTATGCAGAAGGTATTCGAAGAAGAGATTTTGTTTTGTTTTTCTCCAGGAGGACAGAGAAAGATCTTGTAGTGGAAGTGTCATTTGAGTTAAATCTGAAAAGTTACATGGGGTTTTTCAAGAGTAAAAGTGAGGAAGGATATTCTAGTCAGAAAGAAGAACTTTGCAGAGTTGTGAAAGATCATGTGTAGGAAAGGGCAGGTGGGTGAGTGCTGGGTAACTCAGTGCACTTGGGGAAGTTAGAGGGTGGGGCTGTCAGACAGGTGACTTTAGGACACAATCTTAGTTAATTTGGACTACTATGATAAAATACCATAAATTAGGTGGCTTAAACACAAGAAATTTATTTGTCACAGTTTGAGTTATAGACTGCCAACAACAAATATCCTCACATGGCAGAAAGAGAACTAGAGAGCTCTCTGGAGACACTTTTATAAGGGTGAAACCTCCTAAGGCCTCACCTCCCAGTACTATCACATTGGGAGTTAGGATTTCAATGTAGGAGTCCTGTGGGTCAGGCACAGTCAGGCTATTGCAGAGACATACCATCAAAACCAAATTGAGCTTTTTCATCCTCCAAATGCAGAGTGTTCATTAGAAAACAACTTGTGATTTCCAATTTGTTCCCTAAGCAAAATAATTTGGAAGTACTGATAGTATACTAATTGAGTTTAGCTGGAAAAGATTTTTCTTGCCTATTTTAAATTCATTTTAATTGAAACCAATTATAATTTGTGTGCAACTGCAAAGAAATTTGGGAATTTACTAGGAAGGCAAAAATAAAAATAAGATTTCTGTTGTCCTGGACTGATTATTTAGAAGAGTGGGCAAATGTAAACTCTAATCCACAGAAGGCTTCAAGAAGTGCTGTTTTAGATGCTAGTAGATCACAGAGCAGGAGTAGGGAGGACCTGGGGATGAGGTTCCCAGACACTACTCTTGGAGGACAATCCCGGGGTGAGGGGGAGCTGTCTTGAATTATAAGGACATTTTCAAGAGGCATCATGCTTGTCTACCCCTTTGTCTTATTTTTTTCTCAAAGTACTTAGCTACATGGTATTCTGCCTCTTTCAAGAAAATTAATCTCCTTTAAGATAAGAAGCTTGACCATCTTGTTCACTGTGCTATCATCCATGTATAAGATTAAGGGAAAGAAATACATTCATTAAGTGAAGTACACTTTTTTCAGATTTTGTTCTAAAAAGAAAGAATTAAATTGTTGGTGTGTGTTTCAAGGAAGAAGCAGGATTGAAGGAGGACTTCTTTTAAAGTAGCACAAATTTGAACATGTTTGTAGACCAAAGGTGACAACTCAAATAACATTCTTCAAAGATTAATCAGTTTATTCAAGAATAAACACAGCAATGGCACCATGAATGTCATTGCTGACTATATGCATATTCAAGGGGATTGAGATAAGGGGAAGTTTTCAAAGGTAAAATGAGCAGGTTAAATAAGTTGTTTAAAGCAACGATTCTTGTCTACAAGGGCCAGTAACAAGGTGATGTCAGTCTACTGCTGGACAGGCAGTTCTTGGGCAGATGTCCTTGCAGATATATTTTCTGTGTAAGGTCGTGGTGGTCTTTGTGTAAGGTTATTGTTCTGGCAAAGACTTTTGTGATAATTGTTGTAACTATCTAGCTGTATTTATTATTTTTATTTTTTGTTAGGGTTCAATGCAAGTTACTCCATTTCGATTTTGATAACTTTCGCATAAGAAGCCACATGCTGGAATATCACAATGAATGATTCCTCTACCAGGACATGGTGGGAATGAGGTAGAGAGAGAAGTTAGCTTAAGATAACTTCCCAACTGATTGCCTTTGCACACTAATGGGCCACAAATAGGCTTCAAGTTTTGTCCCAAACTTAATCCCTGCAGCCTTGAGGATGGCTGGTTTGCTTCAGGGGTCACCTCAAACCAATGGCAGCTCTCCAGTCTAACAGAATGAGCCACAAAATACCATTTCTCACATATACATGATGTGGAAGAACCTGGGAAGCTCTGACATAGAGAAAGAGCGGGGGCATTTTCTTTAGGTCTTGAATGAAAGCATAGGTAGCAATTTAAGGAGTGTGAAGGGGTCAAATTATATACCCAGACCTTTTGTGGAAATGAAAAGGAGCCATTAGTACAGTCTCAGCTTTGTGACCTCATTTCTCTCTCCTTGCCTGCCCCCATTCCTTCATAGATTGTTATCACATTTGCTCTTTGCCACTTTCTACAGTAGTAACTAGAAGGTACCCTTGCTCCTCGAGGAATTGTCTTTGAACCACTCAGGCAGAGTTCAAGTCTGCTCACATTCTCATGGTGCTGTCTGAATATCCATCTTAATTTCTCCCATATTTTATTGATGTGCCTGTCTCTTCCACTTGCTCGCAACATCCCCCAGGAACAGGGCTGTGTCTCATTTGTCTTTATAGCCTGACCATCTAGCTTGGATCCTGCCATAGAGTACATGTTCATGAAATGGTTGTTGAACTGTGCCAAGGTGAATAAGACATAGTCTTTACCATCAAGTTGCCCAGTGGTTATTTGGGAAGAAAGATGTATAAATAAATAATTACATCATGATGTGGTAAGAGCTATAACAGTCATATATATATATAAAAAAGGTGCAGCTGTGGGCCAGTGGCAGGCACAGCTAGCTCTGATGAAGCAATGGAATGGTCATTCTGTTTTTTCCCTGGTGTATTCAAGTAGCATTTTTACTCATTTAGGAAAGGAGGAATATTGACGGCAGAAACATTAGATTCTTTGTAAAGTTATAAAGCTCTTAGAAATTCCCGGATGGGAAGTTGCTATATAATAGTGAAATATTAACCTCAGAGCAGTGGCTGGCAAGCCTCATTTTCATGTGCCTTAAGGCACATCACTGAATCTGTTGACACCTATAAAATTTCCTCCTTGTGAAAAAAAAAGCATTACAAAGGTTAGCTTCTTTAATGTTTCTTTTACATTAAATTGTAAAGGGTATTTTTGTAGGCAATAAAGGTGGGAATGATTAAATCAGATAACTGATGGGTCTAGTAACAATAAAATGGACAAGCTCTTTACCTCTCTGTGCTTTAGGGATTTTAATTGTTTTGTATTCTCTTTATTGAAACCAAGCAATTGCTGTAAGTGCTTTGTAATAACTTAAGCTGTTCTTTCTTCATGCTGGACATGTGGATTTATTTGAACTGACACAAATAGTGGAAAGTGTCCCATGAATATATTTTGGAGGAATTGTACCTTGTTTGATGAGAACACATGAATTTGGAAGTTGGATCAAACTAAATTAAAATTTTATCTTTTCCTTAAATAATCTGGATAATTTTGTGAAAGTGATGTAAGATTTCCTAGATTTGCTTTCCTGTAGAGTCACAATACTTGGAATATCTGATAAGCAGGATTTTTTTTTTTTGAGAATGAAATGAGATAACATATGAGGAAATAACACAACATCTGGAAAATAATGTGTTTAATAAGTGTATGTTTTTCTTTTCCTAAAGTTAAGAACTTTCTGTTCATAATTCTTCCTGACAAATATCTCAAGTTTTTTTTTTAAAGATACAATGCTCAAGATCCATTTACTTTATGTTCAGCATCTCATGTTTTTTTAATGATAATACTATAACAGTTAATATTTACTGGGTACATAGCATGTCAAACACAATGCAAAACAATTGCCCTCAGGAATCTCATTTCCCCCCTTATTTATTAATGGGTGTTTCACAGATGAAGAAATCAAGATGCAGAGTCTAAGTAAGTTGTCCAGTATATAACTAGCGTACAGCATTTAAATGCTCAGAGTTTGACTCTGAAACTGTGTCCCTAATGGCCACCTCCTAATACAATATTCACTTTCTATCTTTTTTCCTATTCTTTAAACTATACCAGATACAGCATAAAAAGGATTATGCAGAAACAAAAAGATGCTCTTCTCATCATTGTAGCTTGAAGCACAGTCAATGAGTAAGAACAGATAGAAAAAGACGTTATAGGAAGAACATTGGTTTCAGTATGCAGAAGGGTGAGGAGATCATGGAAATTAGCTAGAAGTGTGGTCATCATGGGGACTTTAAAATCTTTCTCATGGTAAATGACTAGGCAGGTGGTTAGCCAGAGGTCCTGTGTTTTAAGTTCCTGTCAGCTTACTAAGCACTGATAGTTGTTATTTTCTTGTCAAATTAAATGAGTGAATTCGGGTATAACAATGTGTTCATGATGCAACAGATAGTTCATCTTGGTTCATCTATACCTAAGGGGTACTTGGGGATCTAGAGTAGAAAACTGTTCTTTATGGTTCTCTTTGGCAAGGGCTTTGAGCTCAGGAATTGTTCTGAACGAATTAGATTGCACATAATGAAATGTTTTGTTCAAAACATTAATTAAAAAAGTCATACAAGTTCAAAGAGCAGAAACTATCATCCATGACTGTTTACTCCAGCAAATCATTAGGGCATTTATGGGTCATTCGTTGGGGTCATTTTATCTAAGTGTCAAAGTCCATTTCACTCTTACTTTACTATCTCGTCCTAACCCATGCCCCTCATCTTTCCTCCCTGCAGCAACTCTTACTTATTAATAGGAGCAGGGTATCTTGATTCTGTAGTTTTCATATACACTTAGGATGAAATTGAAATAGGAAATGATTTTAAAAAACCCCAAAACACTATGCTACTGCTATACTCCTTCCTGTTCTCTTTCCTCTGCCTCTACTGGTGATCCTTGATGAAGGGTTAATACTATGGGTGAGTGCTCAGCAACATTCAGAGTGAAGAAAATGTTTTCTTTCCATTGACAGATGAAAAACCCGAATTTTAAAAATATTAAAGGACTTGCCCAAAGTCATGAAGGTGGTAAGAGAGAAGGTGAAAGACTAAATTTTTATCTTCATAGAACTCCTAATAGGTATATGTTCAGTAGCTGTTTTTCTTCTGTTTTGCCAACACAGAATGTTTGTTGCTATAAGGTGTTTTGAAACATGTACCAGCTAAATAAATCTTGAAAAATAAGATTTATCTTTTATTTATCATACTAGGGAATTAATCCCCAAAATCAGTGAATAAATATTTTTCAGATTGATGATGGAAACAATACAATTGAATTTTTATGGTGTTTACTGAACAAGTATCACTTTTGTGGATAAAAAGTTCCTTTTTCTTTCATATCAAGTTGAACTGCTACAAAGCAGTGCAGTCTGTGAGTAGCATTTAGGTGAGTAGCATTTTGGGTATTTGGTAAGCATTTTGATGTGCTAGGTAAGGCAGATTTGCTATCAGTCAGCATGAATGCTTCTTTAGCTATGACCCTCCTCAGTCAAATCATGTTCAAAATAAAATAATTCTGGATTGTTTTGACTAATGATTAAATAATAGCAGGGCCATATCCTGCCCTTGACTCTAGACTCCTGAGTATATTCCTGCTTGTGCTGGGAATAAAAGGCACAGTGACATGGGAACGTTTCCCAGAAACTGTGCTCTCGACTTTGGTATTAATCTTGCAAATTTAACATAGAAGTACTTGAGTGGGAAACAGAGAAAAATAGAGCAGACATTTTGAGGGGAGTAATACTGATTTATTTAACCTAACTAGCATTTCTATAAGCTGGGTTTCACCAGTTTGCATTTTTGCTGGCAATAATTCACAGTAATAAAAAGACTCCTAGGAGAAGGCTTATCTAAAGTGTAAGAAAAAAATTTTCCAGTGTAAGGTACATCTTAAAATGGGGAAAAAAATTGATTTGATTGAATCTGTGGGGTTTTCTATACTAGGTTTTTTAATGCAGAGTCAGAGCTTTGGTTTCTTTTTGAAACCTTGTATAATTTGAGCTATCAAAATAAAGGACACTACAGTTGTAGATGACAATAACAAGTTCGCTTTAGTAACTAAAATCTAAGATATAAGGAACACGGGGGAATAACTGATATACTTTTCCTATAGTAGTTGTCTCAGAGTGGGAGCTGAGGTTTTGAAAGGGTCTCAGTAATTGTTTATTCAGAAAAATTTTTCTTTTGGATTATAGGACAAGATGTCTTTGATGTAAATCTGTGGTAGTAAAGGTTTGGTTTTTCAACCATAATTAGAATCGTGTGCATTAAAACGTATTATCTCTAGGAAAAATGTGTCTGATTTTTTTTTTTTTTT
>JAJEJO010003407.1:103343-149004 GCA_020662805.1 Glaucomys volans
AGATCCTCCTGCCTCAGCCTTCCAAGTGCTGGGATTACAGGCGTGTGCCACCGGGCCCGGCTGTGTCTGATTTTTAAAAAAGTGCATGAAAGTAAAAATTTTCTTCAAACATATTACCTCAATGACTGTTCATGTTTCTAAGATTAAAGTTTGACTCCAGATCACAGAAAAAATGTGATTTCAATTCAATTCTAAGCTTCAGAAATACTGAGTAATACAAAGAAACACCATGGAGGTGGCAATTCCACATAATATAGCATATTGAAGGGACTGTTGATTAGTGCTCATTTGGGAAGAGGAGAAATGCACTGTAAAAATAAGTACTTATGCCTTTCAAAATCATCAAAGCAAAATCACCAAAATCTCAATTTGTTATCTTCTGGTTGTTTCTTGTTGTTTAATTCTTTTCCTCTGTCACAGAGGGTTGCAATAAAAGTCAAATGTAAAAATATGTATGTGAAAATTCTTGTACAATTGTGTGCTTATTATAGAATTACACTCTGAGAATCCCCAGAGCAATTTTAAAGAGGTTTTTGTACGTTGTACATTTTTCTAGTTCTTCGTATTTGTTTTCTGCAGTTATATTTGGCCTGGGTGCAATTACTAGTTGCTAATTTATGAGTAAGACATCATAGAAGATAATAAAAGAGTTCTCAAGTGAAAGCAGATTTTGACACTTATGACAATTCTTATGATACGATGAGGCTGAGTCCTACCTTGGGCAGGAGAAAACTCTGTTGGTTGAGTAGTAATATCTTTGAAGAAGTTGGGAAGGGTGGGGATTATAGTGTACGGGTCTTGTAATCGTTCTTCCTAGACTAATTATTGGAAAAAGAAGTCTCAGACTCAGTGGAAGTGTCTTTTCAGCATTGAAAATAAGAATGTACCTGGTAGGCAACTCAGTACATTGCACTCTCCTGTGTTCCTTACTAGGGTTTAAACCTGTTCCTAACAAACTTACCTTTTCAGTACACATCCTGATCTATAGATAATTGGTTCCATAGAATGTGGCCATGGCAGGCTTCTGTATTTAAAGAATTCTAGATAATTTTAATTAGCAGTTAGAAATGAAATAAATATACCACATATTAGGTCAGCCAGAAGTATTCTAAGAAAAATGTAGTTCTTAGGTCAACAAAATCTGCATGTGTAGATGCCCTTCCTTTTAGCCATGTGCCTGAAGGGTAGCATCCTTTCACAAGTAGGACTTTGGCTAAGGTCAGACATCTAGTGTTTAGGCACTGCAGGAAACACATTGGTGGCTATAGATTTTTCTGACCCACCTTCTGGACTTTTTGCAAATCTGTTCACAGTTCCTGACCTAATGGAAAAGGAAGAGCTTCAGTTCCTTTTACCTCTGTGCTATTCTTTTTTTCTGTTGCCTTTGTTTCCTGTCTTGACAGTTTCCTTCTATTCTCTCTCTTTCTCCCTCTTTCTTATCCCCACCCACAGCCTCTGGGGATCTTTTCCTAGTCAATCTTTTAGGAAACTCTTTCCCCTCTTGTCTTTTAATACTTTATTTCTATGGTACAGTTCCAACTCCATTTTTGCAAGATTATTTAGCTCAAAGATGAATATCAGTTCAAGCCAATAAGTCATAACTTTTTAAGTAATGAAACTCAATTAATGAAACTTTTAAAGAGAAAAAAAGTCTGTTAATGTCATTTAGTCAGGATTACTCTTTTATGGAGGAGGTTTCAATCAGTCAACCACTGTTTCAGATTTCTTTGTCCCAAATTGCAAATTACTTTTTAAATTGTTCATGGAATGCAAATAAAGTGACAATCCTTTCCCACCAGATGTGCTGGATAGGCATGAGGGCACAATCATTTTCCCTACCAATATTTTCATCAAGAACCTATTCAAAATCCTACAATTACTTCCTACTTCCAGTTTAATTGAACTGCGGAACATTGCCAGTAGCAGGTTTCCGTCCTTAAGTGCTCTTAGTGGTCTGGAGACTAGGATGCTAGGAATATTACAAAGAACATTAAACTGTAGCTTGATCTTGTATTGAAAGGAAAAAACTGTATTTACATTCAGCGACAGGGGACTTCATGATTTACACATTTGAATAAGAATAAGGATGGATGTGCTGCCATGTCCCAATAGTATAGCACTTTGCCAGATGATTTCTATTCTAATGTCTGAGTCCCAAGGGTTTGGTAGGAACAGCCATGTGGAAATTAAGTGAAGCAAAGTTTGGATATGACTTTGCTTAAAAAATGTACTCTTCTCCCATTTACCCCACTGCGAATGAAGGTGTTGCTCAAGACATAGGAAAAATAAACATATTTATTGTAAATAAATTTTTAAAATAGCTAAAAATCATGGATCGTTACTCCATGTTGAAAAAATAAGACCATGCTGTGTAGTGGAATGGTACCTGAACAGTAAGTCTGGAGTCTGCAGTTTCTTCTCAGGTGTGTGACTCCTTTTTCCTCACCTAGGAACATATGTTCCTCATGCGTAAAACTGAGGGAGGTTCAGAAAATGATCTCTGAAGTCCTTACCATCCTAAGGTGATGTGCATCTTGATGTGGGCCTGTGAACACTAATGGGATGAATGTCCCTTCAGAGGAAACCAGAAATGTATTTGTTCTTTTCTCAGTCTTTCTTCCTCTGCCCCTTTCCTTTTCTCTTTCTCTATTATTCCATAATTGACCAATATCATCAGTTGTGAAGCCTTGGCCATCTGTCCAGACTGTAGTAAACAAAAGAACCTTTGGCTTCCGTCTGTGAAAATCCATTCTGCCTGATGTCACTACAGCACTGGTTTACTGACTGTCCACAATTTTTGGAAAGATTTCCTCATTCATCTTTCATGTTGCTAAAATATTCTGTTTTTCTTTCTACACGTAACTGGCTCTGCTTACTGCGGTTATACATATGGTACTTAATGTTGTCTCATCTTCAGGCTATTTGTATACTTGCTGGGCCTAGTTGTGAAGGGCCTGCATTGCAGGGTCTGTATTTAAATTGCTTGGTGTTACTCACTCTCCCTGTTAAAGGTAAGAATAATAAAACTTTATCTGCTATATGCCATTTCTTGTTCCCACTTACGTATAACTGTGCTTTTCCTTTTCAAGACAAACTAAAGTAAACCAACTTGCTAGTGATATTTCTATTTCATGTTTTAAAATAAAATTTAGATTATTTGTGAAATGTATTGTTTCTTTATTATTCATTCATTTAAAAATCTTTAGAGCTTTAGGTATTTCTCTTCTCTTGCTTTCCTTGTCTTCCTACTTAGGGTTTTCCTCTCATATATTATGAATTGAATATTTAGTTATTTATTTTCATACTTTCTTTGTCAAATAGTGAAGGCTAAGGGCTCAGTTTGGCTGTCTCTACTTCATGGGTCGGTGGGTTTCTAAGGAGCATAAGCTAGTCACATATGTATCATTTATCTTTTAGAGTAAAGATTAAAAATTTCAAATAATCAAGACTTAATTTTCTGTTTTTTTTAAAAAAGAGATTTCAAAATGAATGAAAAGTTCCTTATCTTTAATACTTTTTCTAATTATGATTTTCTTCATTTCTTAATCTGCCAACTTTAATAAATATCTACTAACCCTCTACTTTGAAAATGAGGTTAACTTATTATATTGTCTTCTCCTTACTCTTCTAACACTGTCCCAAACCCTGTCATTCTGTCAATCACATACTTAATTTTTATTTCTTTTATTGGTTGCCTTATAGAATCATATGATAGAATTAAATTTATGTTGCTTCAATAATTAACCTTCTGCAGTTTCTATTGACTTGTACTATTGGATGAAAGAATGGCATACTGAATTCTCTCACCGCTTCTCTCAACTTTTCCACCTTTCCACCAGCATCCGCCTTATCTTTACTTTCAATTATTCATATTTATAGCATTTGAATTTTATTTTATAAATATAGTTAATTCTTTCATGCTTCATCTACATATATATCCTCAATATTTTCACAATAAAAAGATCAAACTAATGAGTATGAAGATATTATTAACTGAAGAACCAGGAAGGGTTTTGAAGTCAAAGGGGAAAATGCAACCTTATTTCACTAAAATTGATTTCTTGAATGAGTTTTAAACACTTGAGGCATGGAGGTAAACTTTGTGTATAAATAATATAATTCCGTAGTATTTCTTTGCTCATCACAATGAGCAAAATTTTCACTATTCTTTGTTACAGGAAATTTGTTTTTTTTTTCTTCAAAATTGTTTTCTTAGAGCTTCTAACATTCAGTCCTGCTTTGGGTCGTGTTCGTTCTCCTCTTGCTACTCCCTAGTAATCTTAAGATATCATTGCACTCCTGGGTTTGGTTCATTACCTTTGAATCTCAGTTTCTTTGTTTTTCCATTTCTTTTGTTTCTTTCTTGATTTTCTGAAATAAAGACTTTTAAAAATTCTCAGAGGAAGAACATAGGAGTTTTCTGAGTCTTTGAAAGTTTCAAAATGTTTTTATTTTGCTAGTGATTTATTAGAGTGGCAGTTTGGATAGGCTCAAAGTAATTTATCTTGGCTCAAGTAGTTTTTCTCAAAATTTCAAAAGTATTTTTCCATGTTTCTTCTAGCACCCAATATTGCTGATAAGTTTTATGCTATCCCTAGTCTCACAGCTTGAAAATCATTCACTTTTCATCTTTCTGAAAATTTATTGAATATTTCTGTTTGTTCCTGGGATTTGAAAATTTCTAGAGGCTTTTTACAAGGACAGTTCCTTCAAGAACTTTTTAAATAATAGACTTTAATTTTGAGAACAGTTTTTCTTCTATTAGTAACATCTTTTATCTCTGCTACATTTGTTACACTTAATGGACCAGTATGGATACTCTTTTAAACCAAAGTCCATTATTAATCTTTCATTATTTCTTATTAACTGACATTTCTTTTTAATGTTCCAGCATCCCATCTAGGTTACCACATTACATTTAGTTGTCATGTCTTTTTAGACTTCTCTTGGCTGTGAGTTGCTCAGACTTTGCTTGTTTATGACATCTTGACAATTTTTAGGAGTACTTTTCAAATATATTGTAGAATGTCCCTTTACCTGAATTTTTTGATGTTTTTCTCATGAGTAGACTGGGTTATAGGTTTTGGGGAGGATGATCATAGAGGTATACTGCCATTTTTATCAAATCATATAAAGGGTAACAAGTATTCATACTGCCCTTGATAATCTGGCTGAAATAGGGTGGTTCAGCTTTCTTCACTTTAAAGTTATTCCTTTCTCCACCTTTTCATACTGTATTTTTGTAAGAAAGTCACAGTGCACAGCCTAAAATTAAGGATATTCTTTAGAATAGAATAACTGTATAGATTCATTTATAATTTTTCTGCAAAGAGGTTTTTTCTCTTCCCCTCATTTATTAATTTATTTATGTGGAATTGTAATATTTATTTTATACTTTGGGTTATAACCAAACACTACTTTTCTGCAAGGTGTAACATTTTTTTAGTTATCCATGACAGTAGAGTCCATTTTGACATAATTATGCATGCATGAAATATGTTTTACTGTAAATAGAGCCCCAATCTTGTGGTTGTACATGATAGTGGGATTCACTGTGGTGTATTCACATATGTACAAAGGAAAGAAATGTAAGATTCTTTCACTGTCTTTCCTATTCCTATTCCCCATCATTTCCCTTCATTTCCCTTTGTCTAATCCTCTAAACTTCTATTCCCTATTATTGTGGGTTAGTTTCCACATGAGAGAAAATATCCACCCTTTGGTTTTGGGATTAGCTTATTTCATTTAGCATGATAGTCTCCAGTTCCATCTATTTACCTGCAAATGCCATAATTTCATTCTTCTTTATGGCTAAGTAATATTCCATTGTGTTTATCTGCCACATTTTCTTTATCCATTCTTCTGTTGAAGGGCACCTAGGTTGGTTCCATGGCTTAGCTATTGTGAACTGAGCTGTTATAAACGTTGATGTGGTTGCATCACTATAATATGCTGATTTTAAGTCCTTTGGGTATAAACCGAGGAGTGAGATAACTGGGTGAAATGGTGGTTCCATTCCAAGTTTTCTGAGGAATGTCCATACTGCTTTCCATAGTGGTTGCACCAATCTGCAGTCCCACCAGCAATGTATGAGTGTACCTTTATCCCTACATCCTCATCAACACTTATTATTGCTGGTATTCTTGATAATTGCTATTCTGACTGGACTGAGATGGAATCTCAGTGTAGTTTTGATTTGCATTTCCCTAATTGCTAGAGATAATGAACTTTTAAGAATATATTTGTTGACTATTTGTATTTCTTCTTCTGTGAAGTGTTTGTTCAGTTCCTTTGCCCATTTATTGATTGGGGTTTTTCTTCATGTTAAGTTTTTTGAGTTCTTTGTATATCCTGGAAATTAGCAACCTATCTGAGGTGTGTGTGGCAAAGATTTTCTCCTATTCTGTAGGCTCTCTCTTCACGTTATTGATTGTTTCCTTTTTGATAAAGAAGCTTTTCAGTTTAATGCCATCCCATTTATTGACTTTTGATTTTACTTCTTGTGCGTTAGGAGTCTTTCTGAGGAACTCAGTACCTAACCCAACATGAATGAGTACTGGATCTACATTTTCTTGTAGTATTCACAGGGTTTCTGGTCTAATACCTAATACCTGTAGTGCTTTGAGTTGATTTTTGTGCAGGATGAGAGATAGGAGTTTAATATCATTTTGCTGCATATGGATTTCCAGTTTTCCTAGCACCATTTATTGAAGAGGCTATCTTTTCTCCAATGTATATTTTTGGTGCTGTTGTCTTGTATTTATATGTGTTTATCTCTGTGTCTTCTATTCTATTCCATTGACTTCATGCCTGCTTTGGTGTCAAAATAAATGTTAATAAAGACTGGGGATATAGCTCAGGGACAAAGTGCTCCTGGAATCAGATGTGCACGTGCATACACACACACACACACACACACACACACACACACACATACACAGAACATGAAGATTATGAAACCTGAAAATTTAAAGTTCTTCTTAATATATTATTTACATTTGTGATTATACATTATTGTTATTGGTGAATTGTTATAACCTTACATTCCAGGTGAAATTCAAATGTACCCTTCAGAAGCTCAGCTATCTTCAAGGTTGGAAGTTCTCTCTGAAAAGGGTTGTCACCAAGAACCTGTCAATCTTGTGTTCTGCAGACAGACGTTGAATTTCTTCACCTGTTACTCAGGGCTAGAGAAATCTGAGCATGGAACTTTGTCCCTTCAGGGTTTATGTGATAATAATTATGCAATCTGAGGTAGAGTGGATAACAGGTGGTGGACTTCATAAACTGGAAGATATTTGTCTCTGGCCCAAGCAAAGCTCTGAATCCATCTTCAGGTCCTCTGATGTCTGGTGGATTGGTCATAGGCTCTGTTGGTCTGACCTTCAAGAGTAGTACAGCTTAATATTTCATCCTTTCTCCCACATGGTGATAGTGGACTAGCAGCAAGGGACCCGATTGTTTTGTCCTGTGTCTGATTGGTTCCTTTAAGCAAACACTACATTTTTATTCTCTTCCTCAAGTGGTTCTGGTTTTGGTCATTTGGAGAACGAACTTTCAGTTGGTTTCTGTGCCATAGTCCTACTGATTTACATTTTTTTTTTCTCGCTTCCTGAATGCTTCTTTACTTCTGTCAGTGTAGAGCTCACCTTGTATATTTTCTGTTCCGTTCCTGGAATCAGCCCTTTGTATCTCTGATTTCAATTATTGAAAATGGCATTAGAAACTAAGCTCTAAGGTGTGCTTATTGCTATGGTCTGAAGTGTGCTTCTTGCTATGGGGCATCGTTGTTTCTAGGACCTTTTACAGCACAGAAATACGTGTGTATTTGCTGATTCATGTACTCACACTCCTGTATCTATTTCTGTAGATACACATGTATTTTTACATGTAATCATCTATATCTAGACCAAGCTGAATACCAGTTTTTAATGATGTCTTGCATATTTATGTGTGTGTGTGCTTTGTGTTGTGTGTGTGTGTGTGTGTGTGTGAGAGAGAGAGAGAGAGAGAGAGAGAGAGAGTGAGAGAGAGAGAGAGAGAATTTCAGCCATCCCTGAATATTTAGTTTTAAGGAGGCTGTTTCTCTGGTTTTAGTAAGGTGGCAAAACATGGCTGTAAGCATGTTTTGGGGGTAGGGAAGAAGAATGAATGTGGATGACACAGCCCAGGAATTGCTTTCCTGTATTACTACCTCTTCTCATTTATATTTCTGACAAGGGGCGCGATGTCTACATCTTAGAAATATGTTGTAAGATTAAGGGACCCGACACATGGTGACCTCATCCCATCTTGCCTGACCCTCCATAACTACTCAACTGCTAGAGATTCGAGTGGATAGATATATCATGGGTAAGGGAAGGGAAACTAGGGGACATGTCTCAAAGGGAGGAGTATCAAATAATTCACAGATATTTAAGAACCATCATATTCTTTCTGATTGCCCTCTTCTATAATATCTAGGGATTTTCAACATATTTGATGATATTATCTGCACATAGGGAGGGAATTTTTCCCATCCTCTTCTAATATTTTGAGGCATTGCCTTGCTGAATTACACTGCCTAGGACCTTCAATACAAGTCTGCAAAAACAAGTTGAAATTAATTTACTGAGAAGTACTACTAAGCTTTCATGATTTGTAATTTTTTAAGAAAAAAGAAATGATACATCTTAAGACTATACCAAATTTTATCTTTTTGTTGTTCTTTTCTACAAACTATTGGTAAACATTACCATTGTTTTGTGATTAAAATAATTAGTAAAAATGTCCCTACAACAACTGCTTAAGGGAAATTGTCTACTTATTCAATATTTTTTTCATACTATAATCTTTCTCTGATTCACTCATTTAAGAATTTATTTCGCAAGTTTGTTTTTTGCATTTAAAAAAATTTGCATATTAAAAAATTACACATGGCAGTAGAATATACTTTGGCAGATTATAGATACATAGATTATAACTTATTCTATTTAGGATCCTACTTTTGTGGTTGTGGAGTTACCCTGGTCATGTATACAAATAAAGTCTAGGAAAATTATGACTAATTAGTTCTACTGTTTTCTATTCCAACCCCCTCTCCCTTCCCTTTGTTTCTCTTTGTCTAATTCTGTGGATTTCTGTTATCCCCCTCTCCAGCCTCCCTTGTTTTGGATTAGCATCCACAAATCAGAGAGACCATTCTACCTTTGTTTTTTTGAGATTGGCTTATTTCACTTAGAACGACAGTCTCCAGTTTCATCCATTTACCTGCAAATTCCATAATTTCATGCCACATTTTCTTTATCCATTTATCTGTTGAAGGTTATCTAGGTTGTTTCTGTAGCTTGGCTATTGTGAGTTGAGCTGCTGTAAACATGGATGTGACTGCATCACTGTAGTGTGCTGTTTTTAAGTCCTTGGGAAATATACCAAGGAGTGGGAAACTGAGTCAAATGGTGGTCCCATTCCAAGTTTTCTGAGGAATCTCCATAGTGTTTTCCATAGTGGTTGCACCAATTTGCAGTCCCACCCAACAACATATGAGAGTACCTTTCTTTCCACATCCTCACTAACATTTATTGTTACTTGTATTCTTTATAATTGCCATTCTGACTGGAGTGAAATGGAATCTCGGTGTAGTTTTAATTTGTAATTCTTTAATTGCTAGAGATGTTGAACATTTTTTCATATATTTCTTGAACATTCGTATTTCTTCTTCTGTGAAGTGTTTGTTCAGTTTCTTTGCCCATTTATTGATTGGGTTATTTATTTTTCTGGTGGTAAGTTTTTTGAGTTCTTTGTACTAATGCCTTATCAGAGGTACTGGTGGTGAAGATTTTCTCCCAGTCTGTAGGATCTCTGTACACATTCTTGATTATTTCCTTTGCTGTAAAGAAGCTTTTCAGTTTGATACCATTTATTGACTCTTGATTTTATTTCTCAAGCTTTAGGAATCTTGTTGGGGAATGCATTTCCCAAGTCAACATGTTGGAGACTTGGGTCTACTTTTTCTTCTCGTAAGTGCAGGGTCTCTGGTCTAATGCCTAGGTCCTTGATCCACTTTGAGTTGAGTTTTGTGCAGGGTGAGATATATGGTTCAATTTCATTCTATTCCATATGGATTTCCAGTTTTCCCTGCACATTTTGTTGAAGAGGCTATCTTTTCTCCAATGTATGTTTATGGCACCTTTGTCTAGATGAGATAACTGTATTTATGTGGATTTGTCTTTGAGTCTTCTATTTTGTTCCATTGGCTTTCATGTCTGTTTTGGTGCCACTACCATGCTGTTTTTGCTACTATAGCTCTCACAAATTTTTTTTGATAACCTATTTTGTGCCAGGACAGTACTGGTGCTGGGGATATGGCACGACTGACACCAAGAACTCTAATAAAATTCAAAATCCATCACAGCAAGCAGATTAAGCAAGTACTTTTTAAAATAACAAAATAATCATAGGCATGAAAAGCTGCAGTGCTGTGAGAGTATATTAAGCCCTTGGGGATGTGTGTGTGCGTCTATAATGTCTCTTTAATTCTCTGCCTCCTGGCCAGAGAATTGCTGGAGAATGGGGATGTTTTTTTAAAGATAATGAAAAGTCTGTAATTTAATATTAATATTTTTTCATAATTATTTTTTGTAATAAAGTATGAATACCCTAGTTAATATGTAATTTTTTCCATATCATCCCTATTTATATTTCTTTTCAATTTCAAACATTTTTCCTGAAGCACAAAATAAAATGAATTTTATTGAATTCCAAGTGACCAAGTAAGGGATTTATCTTTTGTAGTAGTATAAAAGTACTAGTATCAGTCGAGGAAGTTGAATTTCACAATTGATGAAGGTGGTTCATGTCTAAAATAAATGAACATTTGCTGGAGGGGAGAACATCATTCTTGGTTAATAAAGTGGGACATGGAGGCCTATAGAAGTGAGGGTTATTTCTTCACATCTATTCACATATGGCTGTAGATTTGATTATTTCTGTCTTCATCACATTAGACTGAAAAGTGAGAGACACCGCTATTTCCATGCAAGTTGATCTGTATTTATCCGAAGTTAGAAAATTTAATTAATATTAGCATAATGGAGTTATGGGGTACTTGATTCTCTAATGTCTTGTTATTTAGAAAATTTAAAGCATTTTGGAATGTGGGGAAATAAAAACTTTTAATTCAGAATGATACTTCTTAATTTTGAAGAAATCTTATAAAGTTCAGAGCATTATTAAATCGAATTTAAATAAGTGGTATTTGATTTGTTTTTATATACTTACTGGTATGCCATGAATGATGAGAACATTCACTATAAATAGCAGATTTAATGTGCATATCACACTGGAATTGGATAGAAGTTCTAACAGTGAAAAGTTGCCTTTTTGTAAACTTGTACCTTAATAATAGAGCATATTTTTAAAAAGTACATGACCAGCTATACGATTTTGTGTAAGAGTAACTTATGAAGACAACCAAAGGCAATATGAGTCTGGGTTAAGGAAAATGACCCAGTAAAAGTGACCCATGAAAGATAATGTTGGATCACAAAGACTTTTTTCCTCCCAAACCCTCTGTGCTGAGGGTACTTAAATACATCTTAATATGGGCACACCTTTCAAAAATTATGCCTATCCAAGGATACTTACACTTCAGTTAGAAAGAGATCAAGGTTATGTTAAGTAAAATATTACCTGTGCCATCTAAGGCAACAAATATAAAATACACGTCTCTCTCTGTCTACTTTGGGTCCCAGGTTTAGCACCAAAGTGTGTCCTTCACTGGATCAAGTTTTCATAAAGAAAATCCTCAAAAGAACTCTCAAATGATGTGCTATAGCCTCAAAGGACTTCTCAGGATTCTTTATCAAAAAATAAGACCTCAAGTCGTTTCCCATCGTTACTGACAAGGACAAGGTAGTAAGAGGACATATGTACTTTGCATAAATGGTAGTTAAAGATAAGGAGAGGGAGGGAAGGAGAGGAACAGCACCAGCAATTATTGAGTGCCTGCTAAATTCCAGGTTCTTAAATAATAATAAAAGTAGCTAATAATGGTTAAGCAGTCATTATACTAAATGATTCATGTGAATTATTTTATTTTATTCCCCATGATATGGCTATAAAGGAAATACTATTATTATCTCCAATTATGTATGGGAAAATGATACCTTTCAAGGTTAAGTAACTTTACTGGATTTAAAATGCAGACATCTGACTCCAGTGCTCTTAACCACTGTGCCAGTTTACATGTGACGGCTTATTTATTCATAACAAACTCATGGTGAAGATGTTGTCTTTATTACTTCCATTTTTAGGACTTGAAAACATAGACTAAAATAATTTATATTACTTGTGAAGGACCATAAGGTCAATAGGTGCATTGCTCAATTTTAAACCTAAATCTTTACATTTAGAAAAAATTGTTTAATATGGACTGGAAAATAATGTACTGCATTTAGAAAAATTTGAAAAGCATATGTTAAAAGGAGAAATCTACGTAAAATAAGTACACAAAAGAGGTTTATTTTTGTATATACCTTCATATTACAAGGCAGAGGCAGGTGGAGAATGATGTGGGAAGCATTCCGATCTACTCTCCATTGCTCAAAGAGCTCTCTTTCAAGGATAAAACAGTTCCAATTGAATCATTTCATTTCTAGACACCATATGACCCTGCTTACTGTAGGTGGGATTACTGTTTCTTAAAGAAGTTTCTTGTATCCCTATGTAGTTCTGGCTCTTCTATATGTTTGGATGTATGACTGAACTCAGGGCTAATCACAATTAAGCATGTTGGATTTTGTATATAGTTCCTACTATTTTCAGCAACCAGAAAATAATAATGCTAAGAGTTGGATTCAGATTTGATGAAAGGCAGGATACCTTGATTTTTAACTTGAACTGAAGCTCCACACTCCACTTGGTCTTTCTTAGAGTTTTACATTGTTTTCAGACACTTGCTTAGGTATTATTAAAATGTTACTTTTTGCCTTATTTTGCTGCTTTTTTTGCATTAATATCACTAGGCAAATTGAGGGTTATGGTAGTTTAGGAATATAGCACAGAATTTTGCTATTTATTTGTCCCTGGCTGAAATACCAATCAATGGCAAAAAAACAAAACAAAACAAAAAAAAAACCTCCCAATATTAACTCTAGTAAAAGGAATTCTTGTGGTAGTCATCTTGGAAAAGGAAAAGAAAACTGATGAAATATGTCTCCTAAAAGTAGAAAGTTCAGAAAATCTTCAATACATTTTTAGCAATTTTGAATGAATTTATACTAATATTTGATGAAAGAACTGAAAATTGTATGTTGATATAAATATCGATCTAGTTCCTAATGTTATAACATTGATTGTTTTGATAAATTTTGACATTTAAATATTTTTCAAGTTGTATCAGAATATTCCTATTTGTGTTGTTTCTGAGGCCAGAGGTAGACAGCTAAGTGGAAATGCAAGAGGCGTACATTGGGGTCCAATAGGAGATAAATGAAGTTCACAGTAAATGAGGCTACATGAAAACGTCGTTTTGCAGATTGGATTCCCTAGAAGTAGTCTCTGAGGCAGTTTAGTGTGCAAGGTATTTATTAACATGTACCTGTGGAAAGACTGTGGAAAACATGGGAATTAAGCAGAATTTTTCAGATGTCTAGCTATCAGGGAAGCTCAGTGGTCCATCAGAATTGTTCAGTTGGGCCAGTCATTGATGATGGACATCCTAAACAGCATGGTGCTAGATGAGGCAGTCCTGTGCAGCTCAGACAATTTCTAGCATCTAGCAACAAGTCCTCCATTTGAAGCATCACAAGTTCACCATAGACAGTGAATTCCTTTTGAATGGTTATGTTCAAATAGTCTTAATAATCATTCCCTAGAAAATATGAAAAGTAAATTTCTGTATTGAGGATAGTCATTGATGTCCTTTAAGACTCCTTCCAACTGCATTTTTCTATGAGCCAATAAAAATTGAAATGACTTGACTGTGTGTTATTAATCCAGCCTCATTAACTTCTGAATGGAGATCAACCTCAAAGAGACTGATAGAAATTTGGCGCATTTAAAATAGAAAAGAAAAAACCCCATTGAACTTACCTCTTATTTTAGTCCCTGGTTAACTTGAGGCAATAAGTAGGACAAAATTCAAGGGAACCATAACCAGAATAAAATTGCTAAATACTAAGAAAACCACTGAGAAAATGAAAGGACTGATATTTTGGCAGAAACTCTCGTACTTACTGTACTTTTGCAATGTAATGTATCCCATTAAGCTTTCTTTAAACTGAATATACAAGTCTCTGTCCTTGAGTATATCAGTTAATACTATTTTTGGAGATGGGGACAGTTTGTTAATTGAGGGGACATTGATCATGGAGAATCTTACCGCCCTTGTACTTTGAGAGAATATACATGAAGGTAAAAGGTTGCCAGTGTATACATAAAGATGAGGTAAAGAAATTCGCACATATTTCTTTCTTCTAAACCTCCTAACATAGGGAGAAATACACAGTGAAATGACAATAGTATTCATGTTTAATAGGGATATTGGCAAACACTTTCAAAATCATTTTGTTTTTGTTGATAAGAACAGATTTATTATGAAGTGTGCTGGGAAAACTCCAAAGCACATTGCTAAGTTTTGAAGTTCCATGTAAGAGTCAGAGAGCTTTTCACTCTGAGGAATGTATTTACTTTTAACTAAATTAATCATCTGTGAATAACCTCCATCATTCTCAGTTGGGGTCATTGCAAAATCTGTTTTCACTTCTCCTTTTCTCACAATAGGCATGGTCATCTGTAGGATGCTAGGTTAAGAAGGAGGTTTATTGAATGCACTACAGGATACTGCTGATTTGAAGTGATGGAACAATGGAGGGGATGATGTTTTCTGAAAACTTCCAATCCCACTGTTATCAGGTTTCCATTTTAGTGACCACCTCTCCCAGGATTAGACTGTCTTAGCATTTCAAGGTTGCAAAACTGCCTCATAGGATTCAGTACATGTATTTTGATATGTTCTAAATCTGACTGTCAACTTAAGACCACATAGCCATATTTGAGTTGTTCTGGTCCAAAATACAGGAAAGAAAAGCTATTTTAAAATTTTTACCCCATCTTCCTTCAACTCATAGTCCCCAAATTGTACAAGTGCTTCCGTACCTACCAGACTTTGTGTCCAGCCATGGACACAAAGCACTTTTCTTCACAAGCACTTTTGTTCTGCAAGCACTTTTCTTCACTCATTATCAAAGCAATTAGAGCATAACTGTAACAGATACACACTGAAAAAAGTTTGAATACACTTTTATAATTTTACTAATTGAAGTTATCCATTCAACATTGTTCAGTCTTTATCTTCTTAAAAAACAAATAAGTTCATATTTTACATATTAAAAATGGATTTTTTCCACTGGCCTAATATATATATTTTCAAGTCATTAAACTTTGTTGACTCAATTATAGCTTTTAATTATTGAGTATAATTTATTTAATAAATTCCCTCTGGGGTGTTGAGGTTGCTTAAAGTTTTTCTGGTATCATAAATAATACTGAGACACACATTATTATAGCTATGTGTACTTCAATGGTTGTTTCCTAGGATGAAAGGGAATACAAAATATTTTTTAAAAGTTTTAATGAACTTTGTTAAAATCTTTTCCCAAAATTTAGATACATTTATGCTTTATATTAAATTCAGACTATTTCTCTGAATTCTTGCTTCTAAACAATGACTTCTCTCATTCTTATTAAATATTTGCTGGTTTGATAATCAATATGACATATTGTTGCTTTATAATTTGTAGTGCTTTAATACACACTCATATTTAATACATAGTTTTAAAATTCATAGTTGATCACATTTCTAAGTTTATAGGCATTTTTTTTAAGGGAGATGGCTCATCTCTTTCAATTTAATTTTGAAAACTTTAATAAAGATTTTATTATTTGGACACTACTAGGGTTTTGTCCCTAGTAGTAAAGATTTTATTATTTGGACACTACTATTACTTTGGACACTAATAGGGTTTAGATGGATGAATGGTCCATTCTGTACTCTCACTTTCTTTTAAAAGGCCCATTTGCTTATTATGTTTAGTCCAAGTCTGATAGTATCTTTCTTTTCAGGGAAATATTCCATCTGTTTCTCCGTAACACTTTGCCACTATGTGCAAGAACTTGTATATTTACAAGGCTGGAATTTGGAGGTCGAAGTCATAGGAGGACAAAGAACTCTAAAAAATATACCTTAGTACCCTGTAGGTAAGCAGTGACTACTTAATGGACTGATGAACTATGCTTGCATATTTTATTTTGAGTAAGTTTTTTATAAGCTAAATTTAATAAAAGTGATTAGTTTGGACCCAAACTATCAAGAAAATAACTTGATTTTTATTGGTCTACTTTACTTGTCATATAACAAAAAGTTAAATGAGTTAATGTTTAAAAAGATATAAACACTTTAAAGACTTCGCTTAATATTGTTTTTGATTAATACTATAAAGTTAATCTCTATAAACTTTTGAAATTAAATTATAATTTCACCATCAGAATGTTCATTTAAGTTTAGTTTCTGAATCCATAAAGATGGAGATATTAATAGTACAAATTTTACAGGGTTTTACAAGCTCTGTAATCCATGTTAAACATTTAGTCTGGTACAAAGAAAACTATTAACAAATGTTAGTTATTATGATTAAGATAGTGTTTTTAAAATTTTAGGATAAAATATTAAAGAACTTTTATATATAAAGTAGACAAACATCAGAACACATCTAATATAAATAAAGTTCCCAATAGACCCTTTCCTATTTGATTTAACTCTTGGCCCCTACCATAGCACCGATTACCCCTAATCAATCATAAGTTTCTGATGAACACAGTAAAAAATCCATTAAGTTGAGAGACCTATAAAACCAGAGGGCAACTCCGTGAACTGATATTTGGATGGAGGTAGGTAGAAAGTTTCTTCCCAGAGGAACAGTAACCAAGGTTATTAGTTTCTATTTGAAATATAGAGTCAAAATAAAATTATGACTTGATTCCTACCCAGATAGTGATGTCTGACAGCTGTAATTAGTTTTAAAGGTATTTTATCACCTTTTGAGCCATTCATTTGATTGTTCATTTATTTATTCAAGTTTATTGAGCATTTAATCAGTGTTGACCCTTGCTCTCAAGATGCTTTCTGACTGATGTCAGACCCTTGACTTCCCTTGAAGGGAAGAAGCATTAGAACTAACCAATAGGGCAGCACCTGGTTATGACTAGGGAGGGATTTTTCATGATGATACTGTTTTCATTTATTTCTTCATTTATTAGTTCAATCAGTATTTTATCAATTATTTTCTATGTACATTAGTCATTGATAGTAACTGAGCTAAGAGTGACAAAACAATGCACAGCCCGAATCTTTATGGAATTTAGACAAGAAAATAAATGACTACAGTTTAGATTAGAGGTTTTAATAGGATAAACAAAGGGAGGTTTATAGGTAAACAAAGGGAGTGGCAACTAACTCTATTTAGGGAAGTGATTAAGTTGTTGAGAAAAATCTTTCAAAAGGAGGTGACATTTTTGAAATAAGCACTGTAGGATGAGTAAGATTTGGACAAGCATGATGAGAGGAAGAGAAATTTGAGAGTAAAAAAATACAGAAACCACAGCAATTTGAGAGAACTTGGACTTTACTAAAATTGCAAGAAAGTCTGTAGAGTGGACCCTGTGGTTGACTGTATATCCAAGTCATGCCAACTCACATATGGTCCAGGCATGAGCATGTTTATAGCCATATGGGCCAACGAGACACAGATTTATTGGGAAGTTCTGAGAATGAAGTTTCTTACTCTTTAAAGAAACTGTAGGGAGTTACTTTCTCTCCTGCATACGATGGATGGGAGATGCAGTAGCCTCAAGTACTACTGGATGCCATTATGTAGCCTTGGGGGAACCAGTCTTAGAAGGAATGAACACTTAGTAGAGTTTAGAGGGAGAGAAACCACAGGTTCTTTATCTTACTGTTGAAGCACTTTATCAACCAACTATAAAGTCCACTTCAGATTGTCTAGCTTTAAAAACATGACCTAGGAGTTAACAAGCTGATTCTAAAATCAACAAAAACATGTAACACAAGAATAGCGCATAGTCATCCATGTAAAGCATATGCTACTGGTCATTTATAGCAAAGAAGCTTGCTCTTTCTTTCTTCTTTCTTTCTTCTTTCTTTCTTTCTTTCTTTCTTTCTTTCTTTCTTTCTTTCTTCTTTTATATTCTTTTTAGTTATATATAACATTAGGATACATTTTGACATAATCACAAAAGTTGGAATACAATTTGCTCAAATTCGGTCCCCAGCACTTCCCATTCCTCCTGTTTCCTTCCCCTGCTCCCTTCCCTCTAATCTACTTATCTTTCTGCAATTTATTTATAGCTTTTGTTTTAAAATTACTATCTTGTGGACATACTTGATGCTGGGATTCACTGTGCTATATTCATGTATGTAGATACAAAAATCAGGTCAGGTTCATTCCATTGTTCTTCCCTTTTCCCATCCTTCCCTCCTCCTCCTCAAACCTCTTTGTCTACTCATCTTTCCTCTAGTTTGAGGAAGTTCCATCTCCCTTTTCCCCCTTCTTTCTTTCTCTTTTTTTTCTTTCTCTTTTCTTTCCTTCCTTTCTTTTATCACCCCCACCCCCTTATTTTGGATTAGCTTCCCTATATCAAACATTTGAACCTTTGACTTTGGGGACAGGAGCATTTAAATGAGGCAATTCATTTGTTTTTAAATCTGAAAACATCTTGCCTTTGGCTGTAGTAAAGTGTAAATGTGTAGATCAAATATGACTCAGAAAAGGAACCTAGAGGTTGTTTTGTGAATTGTATAACATACTTGTACAAAGGAGTTTGAACTTGAAGTTGCAAGCTGTAGGGAACTAATAATTGCAGAATTTTAAGTAAGGGAGTATAGCCTCTAGTCCACTCTGAGAAAAACAAGAAGCGTTTCCCTAACTGCTCCTAAGTTTAAGGGTAGAGGTGGTTCTTTCCAACATAATCCAGAAGTCCTATAGGACTTAGTCAAGTTTTAGTAAAGGAAATACTTCCAGGCTTTTATGTGGGAAGTAGGACAGATTCTTCACAGATACTTCATTCTTCTATTCATATCCGTCTTCTTTAGACCTCAATGAAAAGAAAAAAAAAACTAGGGTGAATAACATAATTAAGTAACTTGTAAACTCCAACCCTGTGAACAGGCCCTGGCCATGCCTATAATTTCTCTATTGACCACATAATTGACCATATAGTAACATCTACCTTGCACTGAAGGCTGAATATTGATTTTGTGTTATATTTTTCTTGTTTTTACAACTGGTTTCTTCACTCCTAAGTCAAATGTTTTAAAAGTTGGGCTCCTAGATTAACTGGTTCAGAACAATCTGAGGTGCTTGGATGTTTAACAATCTTCTTAGGTAATCTTCTTTAATGTATAATGTTCCAGAAGGCTGATTATGTACCTGCAAATCCAAGAGGAAAAAAACTAGTTAATGCAGAGTCTTATATTTCCCAAGTATGTCTGCCCATTTTCATGTGTTCAATTCTAGCAAGATCCACAGGCCACATTTTCCAAAGATCAAGAGTATTTAAAGATAAAATACATAATTTGAACTTTTTGTTTTTTAATTTTTCACTTCACTGAACTTATAATAGGATATACAAAGAGAAGATAAAAATTCTAATAAGCAGTTCAATGTCATATTAATTTTAGTTTTGAAAGTAATAAAGAGAAAAGACTTGGTGAACTGGGTCTTCTGGTTTGAGGCAATAACTCCTGCGTGTTTTGGCTCATTGCTAAAGGTTAGAGAAGTCCCTCAAATCTGCTCAATTTAGTTGTGTGCAAAAAAGAAATAGACACTGTGTCTACTGTCAACTAAGAAGGTGTAACACATGAATTTTATTATGCAATATATACTTTAGTTCCTATGAGGAAGGGTTTAAATCAATAGAGACATTTTTTGATCATTGGAAGCTTCAGAGATATTAGAAATTATTTAGTTCTATAAATGCTATACAATATGTGTGTGTGTGTTTTATTAAACTTGTATAGGGAGATAATATGTTTCAGAGATTCTTGATAAATGCAAAGGAAAAGTCACATGCAGGACTGTGGGAAGTACTTCTTTTCTTTCTGAAAGAGCTATATGAGGAGCCCATGGCAAAATTTTAAGTAGGGTATGAATGCGATTTGGTTAAATGTTTTAAGAGGAAGATTCTGGAGAATGAGTTGGAGATGGTAAAATGTGGGAGATCAGTTTACACATCTGTAAAATGATGGTGGTCTTGGTGGTAGGCACAGAAAAGACTAATAGGAGTAGAAATGATCAAGGCGTGTTTAGAGGAAGACAGATTGGATCTCATGATGGGTTGGATGTGAATGTTGGGGAATGAAAAAAATGAGAAATCAAGGATCACAAGTATTTTCATCCTCCTAGCACCCTTATGAGAGAGATTTGTCTCCACTAGAAAAGAAGGAACTTGCAGAACTGAAAATATAGAACCCCGTCTAATGTTTTATATCAGTCTACTAAGTAATGGCATAAGGATTGAACCCAGATAATTGGACAGCACATACCAACCATCATACATAGTCAACTGCATGCACCTTATATTTTTCAAGTGTGAAAATTGATTTTAGCCTTCCACTTCAACATATTCTATTTTATGTTGAACCAAAGACCAAAAGTAGCTTCTAATTGAACTTTTTAAAAATTTCTAATTATTTAGAACCAACTGCTAAGTAAATTAGCTAGAGTCAAAGGTTTATTTTAAAAACTAACTTTCAGGATATTTTACGGAGTCTACACTGATTCAGCCTGATATATGTTTAATATATCTGCTGTAGCATGCAGGAAAATAATGATACGAATAACAATGACCTTCAAGTGCAATAAAATACTAAAGTTCTTGCTGAATAATTGATGAGCCTGTGTTTGGTTTGTAGGTATTTTATTCTTATATTTTACTGTGTTCTTTCTTGGACTTTCAAAATTGGCAAATTGGGATCATCCTTGAAAACACAGTTTAATGCTTTTATCACAATCCCTCAAGTATCTGTGCCTCCTGAAATTGTATATTTTCAAGAAACCAGTCATAAACTTTCCCAAAGCATTTGTATGCCCTAGACAATCAAGACAATTATGAAATCAGTAGGATGGAAGCTCTTTCCAGAACCGAAGAAGGTTATATTTAGTATGTGTGGTTGGGTGGGTTGAAAGGAAAAGATCCTATATACCCATCTCTCTATCTCTTAGATTGACCTTTTGTCTTTTTAACAAGATGGTTTTGAAAGCTCACAAGGCGGTGGGTGGCCAAAGAAATAAGCTCACCAAGGGGGTTCACCAGAGACAGACAAAAGTAGTGGACTGAGATTTATTAGAGTCTGTGTCCTGAGCAAAATTTCCAGCCCCCCGGGGTGAAAGTCGGGGTGGGAGAGTCAGAAGAAATCGCACGTGGCTTTGGCTGCTCAGGGTTTTTATACAGGGGAAGGGGCCATGGGTTCTGCCCAGGAAAAGGTGGACCCAAGGTGGATGTCAGGGTCAGCAGGTCTGCCTCACTGGTCACTTCTGGCGCAGTCTGTTGCTAGGTGACCTTGTTCCCTCCCCTGCAGCTGCCCAAACTCGACCTGACAGGTTTCATTGGACTTGGTGACAAGAGAACAATGAATTCCACTGAGATACAGCAATGTCTTGTGAAAAAACAAAAAACCTATTTAACAGTCAATGGGTTTTGATTATACATGTCTTCCTACATGTTTTTTGGCAATTTAAAATGCATACTAAAATGAGGTCAGAAATTTAAAGCATTGTGTGTTCCAATTAGTGATATATGTATTTCGTTGGGTGAAAACATTAGGAGTGGTGTAAAGTAGGTAGGGAGGCTAATTCTCAAAAAATGACCAGACGGGTTTGAATTTTTAAAAGTGAAGGCAATACATAATAATAGAGGTTTTTGTTATTGTTTCTTTTGTTTGTTTTGTTTTTCTCAGTGCTGGAGCGTAAACCCAGGGCCTCTGACACTAAGCAAGACACCCAGAGCAAGAACAGAGCCTTTGTAGGTGGTTATCTCAAATGGCAGAGACTGTATCTATCAGGAATCACAGTTTCAAGGGCATCATGGATGAGATAATGTTATCATCCTATTTTCTCCACAGATACTTTGTGTGTCGCATTGCCCCAAGTTATCTGGGAATTCCTAAGGATTTTCTTAGGAAATTATAAGCAAATCCTTTTAGTGGGCTAAAACACACTAATTTTTCCTGTAAAATAGATTGCATTTATTGATAAATACATGCCACAATTTTAGGTTTAAAGAGTCTTTTGATTCAAGAAATCCTACCACCTTTCTTTAATTCTGCTTGTTTTGAAATAGGGCATCTAATACTTGAGTTTACAATGCTGGAGAAATGTATTTGCAAAGATTTTGTTTGAATGCAAGTGGAAATATGGCCTCTCAAACATAAATCTGCTTTCAATTAAGTGACATAGGAGTCTAACCAAACTATTTATTGTTTGATTCACTGAGTGGATAAATGATAAATAAATCCTTCACTCACTTGATCATAAGACTTAGTGAGTACTTCAATTTGTTTAACATTATTGATTTCACTTTGTAGGTTTTATTCCTAACCTTTCTTCATCACCAAAAGTTATTTAATAAAACTAGCAGATGGAGGAAAGATTTATCTATATATCTGATATTTGTTTTTCAGTGTTTAACCTTTAATGTATGATGCTTTTCATATTTCTTTTGCAGATTTTGATCATAAAATTATGTGAATTTATTTTTACATGTAACAGAAGTAATTAAGTCTTCAAAGTTAGTAGAACCACTCAATTAAACTATTCACATTATTGACAGTCATTTACATTGACATTTGCATTCTATGTGATGCTTCTTTCATCTGTTAGTAGAGCTTATGTTTGGAGTTGTTTTTCCTCCAGTACTGTTCCAGCGATGATGTGAAGTTGCCAGTGTGCAGATGGACTGCATTTGTAGAATGGAACACTCCCAACAAAAGACTGGACCCATGACCTTTACTCTCATCTAGTATAGCAATATGTGAGAGCAGTTACTATTTAACATTTATTAGATATTTTTGGGAGAGTATGACTAACTAGACAAAGTTTGGTCTATAGATGGTGATAGCATACACAATTTCAAGTAATTTACAGAAGATAAACAAAATGCTGATCCAGAGCTTTTGGTTTGAGAAAGCATAACTGTGCCCAACATAGCAGTGCATAAGTTTTATTAATAAAAATAATAAACATTGTCTATTTAGAGCTAAAAATGTCAGTGGAACTTATCTAGTGAAAAGATAACTCAGGAATATGCTAGAGAAGCTGAAAGCATAATTGTGTGGTTATCACAAACTTTGTGAAACTGGGTAGTCGGTAAGAATTCATAAAGACTACAAGTAGTAGGCCAATCGGGATGAGCGTTTTATTTTGTAGCAAAGAAGTAAGGGAAAATTTAGTGTATACGAACCCAGAATTATAGGAGATCAGGTCAAATTGAGGAAATGTTCGGTCAAATTGAGGTCAAAGTTCGGATCCTGAAGTTAGAGACTGCCCCTGGGAGATTGGAATGTCAATGTCTCCCAGCCCTTACATCACCAAGGTTACCTGCCTCCTCCCAAAAGGCTGTAGAGAGGGGATTGCTAATTTATGTCCCCTGGGTCTCTACCTGAATCACCCCATTTGGACCTTCCCCTCCCATCTGCTTCACACCTTTTTGCCATCTCCCTGGCATCTCCTGGGTCTAAGTCTCATAGGCAGGAAGGAGAGAGATAAGGAAGGAGAGAGCAGAAGAAAAAAGGAGACTTAATCTATAAAAAGGGCAGGGCGCGCTCACATCTTGGGATACCAGAACACCAGCCATGACCCCTTCTCCCTCCTGGGAGAAGTCTGTGTTACTACCTTTAACTAAAACCTGCTTCATATGCTTGACTTGGCATGCTTCTCTGGTGTTATACTTTAATATCTGAGGGAGCAGAACTTGTCACTGGTAACTGTTGGTATCATAAAGACTGTTATTAATTATACTGGGAATGACAAATGTGCTTACAAGTAAAATTTCAGGACACACTCAATTTAAAGTCAAACAAATGGAATATTTCTGTGCCTATGGGCCTTTTGAATATACGTCCTTTTCCTGAAATAGAAAACAAGACATGGAATGAGTTGTTCTCAAGTCTTCACATCCATATGGTGATCAGTGAAAGACTGCACAAAGCACAGGTGTGCCCTCAGGTTAGGCAAGCTCAACTGATCAGAGGGCATGCTCCTTGCCTTGTGTGTCAGTGCCTAGGTCAGGTCCTCAAGTCAGGGGCTCTGGCTTTTATTGGCAATGATGTTTGTGAGGACAAAGCTAGGTTTAGCCCAGCAAGTCACTAGGCCTATCAGGAGTGATTAAGCCTCTGCTTAGAGGGCAGATGTGATAAATGGCTTTCTGTATTAGTGATGGATTACTACAAATGATGTATCACTAAACTAATGGCTCTTTATTAGGATGAGGAAGTATAAAAATTTTAAGGAGGTGGGGGAAGTAAATTCAAGATGATTCTGAAACGTCTCATTTTCCTTCTTCGGGACAGTACTTACGTTGAAAATCAATATTCTGAAGATAGGTACAAAACTAAGGATTTAACTCCTGGAAGGGAAGGATAGTCCACTTTCACTTTTCTCAATAGTTTTGGTTGGGGTCCACAGTAAGAAAATATTTTATGTCCTGCATCACTGCACTTAACCTTCCTCCCCATAAACAACACACATACAAATAAAATAAAGCTTTTAACTGAAAAAATACCATCATCATCTGTTATTATATGCTTCAATTTATTCTATTTTTGAAGAGTCTGTGGTATTAATGAAATTAATTTCCTCTCCCTGTAATATAGGCAGGAAATAGGTAGTAAACTACAATTGGAAGAATAATGAGCTAATTGATTTTGCCAGTACCATTAAGTAGAGGGCATGTTGGCATTACCCGAGATCTAAAGAAAACCTTCCCTCTAACAAGACTTCCAGGCACACCTTCACCCTTGCTTCCTCTGCCTGGAGTACTCATTTTCAATATATCCACGGTTAACCAATGTACTACCTTCAAGTCTTTGCTTAAAAGTAACCTCCTTAAGATGATCTTCACTAGGCTTCACTGAATACCCTATTTAATATTGCAACCCCCACCCTGGCAAGTCCTATACCCCTTCCTGTTTATTTTTCTTGACAGCATTATTCATTTTTTTCTATAGTGTAATATTTCTCTATAGTGTTACAGCATAATCTCCATCTGACATACTAAAAGATCTGGTCATTTGTAAATTGAGATAATCCTGTATCTCAAAAGAAAAAGTTCCACCAGGGAAAGTAAATGTAATTCCAAACTGTATTTATATTCCCTCAAGAACTCTAAAGAGGGTTTCATTTGTTACCTAGAGAACCCATCTTTAAATCCCCTGTCTTCTCCCAACTCTTTCACACCTCAGTAACTGTGCATACCTCTCCTTCTTTCAACCCTCATTCTCAATTGTCTCCTCACAGCTCTCTAGCAATGCCCATCTACATAGGTTTTCTCCTTCTTCTGTCCTTTTTCCTGTGTGGCATCATCTCTATACTAACATTGGCCAGGCCCTCCTCTGTTCTCACCCGTCTGCTGTGCCAGGTGACAGTGACCAATAACATCAGGCCACTCTTCCTCAAACCACCCTCCCCTTCCTGACACCACCCTCCCCTTACTGTGGGACCACCAGTAGGAATGCCAGAGACATGCTTTGGCCAACAGGACATCAGGGACAACAAATTATGTGATTCTGGAAGAAATTTCAAGTTAAAAAATATTGGAAAAGTCCAGTATTTCCTCATACATATTTTAATGGTTTATTAATTTGTATAAATGTTTTTACATTTGGTTGTATTTTGACATTTTTCAGCAACTAGATTGACTGGTTCTCTCCAACCCCCCAATAAAAGATACTTATAATTGTGGATTATTTACACTCTTTTCATATGATCAAAAATTTAGTTGGTAAAAGGCAGTGCTTTTCAACTACCATATACACTCGTGTGTCATGTTCAGGTGTGAAAGGTATTGCAGACAATTCGTTTTAAATAATAGGTAAAATTTTTAGCTTTGTAAATAAAATACTTTTTAACAACTTACAATGGATTTATGTTTAAGGTTTATCTTATAGAATGTTGTTATACTTCGTGTACAACTCTGATGTGCTACTCTGAATGAGAGAGAAAGCACTGACATTATCAAGCTATGACTTGTTATAGGAGTGCTATGTAAGTAGAAATTTAATGGAATGAAATACTTTTGGTATGAATTATGCTTCATTGTGATCTGATTCTGATACTAAATGTGTTTTACAGTTTGCCTGTAATTTCTAACACATATTCCATTTTGTGACACAAAGACAGAATAAGGCTTCATTGTCTGGTCATTTGTTATCTTCCTATTTCAAAATGTCTGGACCCCTTATGAACCATAATTTTAAATTCATTTTGGGGCTCACAAGAAATAAGGGAAGTATTTGAGAAACTCTCTTTGCATGCAACATTGTAAAACATAATGCTAACCAACACACAAACAAATAAGATGCTGACACAAATAAGATGTTGACACAAAGAAGAGTGAGACCATGGGAGAAGCCGAGTTCCTGTAAACGTGATTACCTGTATATATAAGGTACTCTAATACTTGGCCCTAATGATTAAAAAAAAAAATTTATTTATTTTTTTTTTTTAATTTCCTAATGCTTCTATTACCTTCAAAGCTGAAAGCTTTTGGAACTGAATCTGAAAACTGGAAAGGGGCCAAATAGGTCCATGGTATTTTGTGCCCTATTTCCAAAAGAAAGAAAACAATAAAGAAAGGATTTTGCCTGTGTGCCCACCTCTTGCCTACCCATTGCCCACCTTTCACTTACCAATCACCCACCGCCAGATGTCCATTTGCTGATTGGCCGCCATTAGCCTGCAGACTGTCCATAGACCACCAGTGGATCACCAGCTGCCTGCTGTTGCCTGGAAGTCCATTGTCACAGAACCCACAGGTGAGGTACTAGAAGCCTTCAGGGACACTATAAGACTACAGGGTAGAAACTGTACTGCCTCTGATCCATACCACTAGATGAGAAGCACAAACAAGAAAAACAAGGGAACAAAGTGCCTCAAACAAACCAAAATGTTCCAACAATGGAATTCATAGACAATACAGTAGAAGAAATGTCAGAGAGAGAATTTAGAAAATACATAGTTAGATTGATCTTTGAAATAAAGGATGGTATTGGAGAGAAAATACAGGAAGTGAAAGATCACGTTAATAAACAGGCAGAAATTACAAAAAGGAACCAGGAAGAAATCCTCAAGATGAAGGAAACAAACCAAATAAAAAATTCAATGGAAAGTATCACCAGCAGACTAGACCACTTGGAAGACAGAACTTCAGACAAGGAAGACAAAATATATACTATTGAAAAAAGTTGACTTCACAGAGATGATGGTAAGAAACCACAAATAGAACTTCCAAGAAATATGGGATAACTTGAAAAGACGAAATTTAAGATTTGTTGGAATAGTTGAAGAAATGAAGATACAAATCAAAAGAATGCACAATCTTTTTAATGACATAACATCAGAAAACTTCCAAAATCTAAAGAATGAAATGGAAAAGCAACTACAGGAGGGTTATAGGACCTCAAATGTACAAAATTACAACAGACCCACACCAAGGCACATTATAATGAGAATGACTAACATACAGAGTAAGGATAGAATTTTAAGGACTGCGAGAGAAAAAAATCAAATTACATATAGGGGGAAACAAATTCTGATCTCAGCTGATTTCTCAACCCAGACCCTCAATACCAGGAGGTCCTGGAATAACATATATCAAGCTCTGAAAGAAAATGGATGCCTACTAAGAATTTTATGTCCAGCAAAACTGAGCTTCAGATTTGAAGATGAAATAAACATCTTCCATGATAATCAAAAGTTAAAAGAATTCACAATTCCAGCTCTGTCCATTGTCTCGGATCCATTTCCATCATTTGCAGCAGTCGCTTGTCAGACCCCCAGCAGCCAAAATGGTGAAACAGATCAACAGCAAGTAATCTTTTCAGGAAGCCTTGGAGGTGGCAGGAGACAAGCTTGTAGTAGTTGACTTCTCCACAGCGTGGTATGGCCCTTGCAAAATGATCAAGCCTTTCTTTCATTCCCTCTCAGAAAAATATTCCAACATGTTGTTCCTTGAAGTAGATGTGGACAACTGTCAGGATGTTGCTACAGAGTATGAAGTCAAATGCATGCCCACCTTCCAGTTTTTAAAAAAGGGCCAAAAGGTAGGTGAGTTTTCTGGAGCTAATAAGGAAAAGCTTGAAGCCACCATTAATGAATTTATCTAATCATCTTTTCTGAAAAACATAACCAGATGTCAGCTGTTTAAAACTTGTAATTTTTTTAATTCACAAAAAGTATGAAGTACCCAGTTGCTATCTGATTATTAATGACAGTGAAATATTAATTTTAACCTTTAAAAAAAAGGAATTCACAAATACAAAGCCTGCACTACAGAACGTTCTCAGCAAAATATTCCATGAGGAGGAAACAGCAAACAAAACAAAACAAAACAAAATAGAAACAAACAAAAAACAATGAAAACCAGCAAAGGGAGGAACTACACTAAAGGAAAGGTCAATCAAAAGAGGAACTAAGTCAAGATAAAAATCAAAATTAAACCAAAATTACCTGGAATACCAATCATATCTCAACAATAACCCTGAATGTTAATGGCCTAAACTCATCAATCAAAAGACATAGACTGGCAGTTCAGATTAAAAAAAAACCCAATAATATGCTGTCTTCAAGATTCTTACCTCCTAGGAAAAGGCATTCACACACTGAAGGTGAAAGTTTGGGAAAAACATATCACTCACATGTACTGTGTAAACAAGCAGGAGTTTCCATCCTCATATCAGATGAAGTGGACCTCAAACTAAAGGTAGTCAGAAGGGATAAAGAAGGACAAATCATACTGCTTAAGGGAATCATACATCAATAAGACATAACCATTGTAAATATATATGCCCCAAACAATGGAGCATCTATGTACATCAAACAAACTCATCTCAATTTCAAGAATCAAATATACCACAACACAATGATGCTGAGTGACTTTAACACACCTTTTTTACCACTGGATAGATCTTCTAAACAAAAACTAAACAAAGGAACTACAGAACTCAATTATACAATCACTAATTTGGACATAATGGACATATATAGAGTGTTCCAGCCATCATCTAGTGAATATACCTTCTACTCAGTAGCACATGGATCCTTCTCTAAAATAGACCATATGTTATGCCACAAAGAAACTCTTAGCAAATACAAAAATATAGAAATACTACTCTACATTCTATCAGATTATAATGGAATGAACCTAGAAATCAAAGATAAAATAAAAAATAGAAGGTACTTCAACACCTAGAGACAAAATAGTGCTATTAAATGACAAATGGATAGCAGAAGAAATCAAGGAAGAAATAAAAAAAATACTTAGAGGTAAATGAGAACACCAATACAACATATCAAAATCTCTGGGACACTCTGAAGGCAGTGCTTAGAGGAAAGTTCATTGCATTGAGTTCATACATTAAAAGAATAAAAAGCCAACAGATAAATGACCTAACATTACATCTCAAAGTCCAAGAAGAAGAAGAACAAATCAACACCAAAACCAGTAGAAGACAGGAAATAATTAATCAGAACTGAAATCAATGAAATTGAAACAAAAGAAACAATTCAAAAAATTCACAAAACAAAAACTTGGTTCTTCAAAAAAAAAAAAAAAAAAAAAGATAAATCCTTAGCTTCACTAATGAAGAGAAAGAGAGAAAACCCAGAATACTAAAATTCATGATGAAAAAGGAAATATCATGATGGATACTACTGAAATACAGAAGATAATTAGAAATTCTTTTGAAAATTTATACTCAAATAAAATAGAAAGCTTGAAGACATCAACAAATTTCTACAGACATGCGATCTACCCAAACAAACAGGAAGACATACACAATTTAAACAGATCAATTTCAAGCAATGAAATAGAAGACACCATCAAAAGCCTACCAACTAAGAAAAGTCCAGGACCAGATGGATTCTCAGCCAAGTTCTACAAGATCTTCGAAGAAGAATTAACACCAATACTCCTCAAATTATTCCATGAAATAGAAAAGGAGGCATCCTTCCAAACTCATCTTTGAGGCAAATATCACCCTGATAACAAAACCAAAGACACATCAAGGAAATAAAATTTCAGATCAATATCACTGATGAGCATAGATGCAAAAATTTTCAATAAAATTCTGGCAAATTGCATACAAATATATATTAATAAGATAGTGCACCATGATCAAGTAGGGCCCATCCTTGGAATGCAAAGTTGGTTCAACATACAGAAACCAATAAACTTTATTCCTCACATCAATAGACTTAAAGACAAGAATCATATGATTGTCTCAATAGATGCAGAAAAAGCACTTGACAAAATATAGCACCTCTTCATGTTTAAAATACTAGAACAACTAGGGATTGGAGGAATATACCTCAACATTGTAAAAGCTATCTATGCTAAACTCAAGGCCACCATCATTCTAAATGGAGAAAAAAAGAAAGAATTCCCTCTAAAAACTGGAACAAGACAGGGATGCCCTCTTTCGTCACTTCTATTAAACATCATCCTTGAAACTCTATCCAGAGCAATCAGTCAGACAAAAGAAATTAAAGGGATATGAATAGGAAAAGAAGAACTCAAACTATCACTATTTGCCAACAACATGATTCTATATCTAGAAGATCCAAAAAATTCAACCAGAAAACTTCTAGAACTCAAAAATGAATTCAGCAAAGTAGCAGGATATAAAATCAATACTCATAAATCAAATGTGTTCCTATACATAAGCAATGAATCCATTGAAAAAGAAATTAGGAAAACTATTCCATTCACAATAGCCTCAAAAAACATAAAATACTTGAGAATAATCTAACAAAAGAGGTGAAAGACCTCTACAATGAAAACTACAGAACACTAAAGAAAGAAATTGAAGAAGACCTTAGAAGATGGAAAGATCTCCCATGTTTTTGAATAGGCAGAATTAATATTGTCAAAATGGCCATATTACCAAAATTGTTATACAGATATAACACAATTCCTAATAAAATCCAAAATGACATTCTTCATACAAATGGAAAAACCAATCACGAAATTCATTTGGAAAAATAAGAGACCCAGAATATTCAAAGAAATCCTTAGCAAGAAGAGTGAAGTAGGAGGCATCACAATACTAGACCTTAAATGATACTCCAGAGCAATAATAACAAAATGGCATGGTATTGACACCAACATAGACAGGTAGACCAATAGTACAGAATAGAAGACACAGAGACAAACCCATATAAATATAGTTATGTCATACTAGACAAAGGCACCATAAACATACATTGGAGAAAAGATAGCCTCTTCAACAAATGGTGCTAGGAAAACTAGAAATCCACATGTAGCAAAATGAAATAAAACCTCTATCTCTCACCCTGCACAAAACTCAAATCAAAGTGGATTAAAGAATTAGGCTCTAGAACAGAGCCCCTGAGCTTAATAAAAAAAAAATAGACCCAAATCTTTTTTATGTAACCTGGGGCTGGACTTCTTTAACAAGACTCTAAAATGCAAAATAAAATTAAGAATCAGTAGATGGGATGAATTCAAACTAAAAAGCTTCTTTTCGGGAAAAAAAAACAATCAATAACATGAAGAGAAAGCCTACAGAATGGGAGAAAGTCTTTACCACATATACCTCAGATAGAGCACTGATGTGCAGGATATATAAAGAAGTCATAAAACATAACATCAAAATAAAAATAAACCAATCAATAAATGGGCTAAGGAAGTGAACAGACACTTCACAGAAGAAGAAATACAATCAATCAACAAACGTGAAAAAATATTCATCATCTCTAGAAATTAGAGAAATGCAAATCAAAACTACACTGAGATTCCATCTCAGTCTAGTGAGACTTGCAATTATCAAGAATACCAGCCAGCCAGGCTTGGTGGCGCACACCTGTGATCCCAGCACTTGGGAGGCTGAGGATCACAAGTTCAAAGCCAGCCTCAGCAACTTAGCGAAGCCCTAAGCAACTCAGTGAGACCCTGTCTCTAAATAAAACACAAAATGGGGCTAGGGATTTGGCTCAGTGGTGAAGTGCCCCTGGTTTCAATTCCCAGGGGTCAATACCAAAGCAAACAAACAAATAAACAAACAACAAAAAAAGAATACCTGCCAATAATAAGTGTTGGTGAGAATGTGGGGATAACAGTCCACTCATAAGTTGTTGGTGGGACTTCAGATTGATGCAACCACTATGGAAAGTAATATAGAGATTTCTTGGAAAACTTGGAATGGAACCACCATTTCACCCAGCTATCTCACTCCTAGGTTCATACCCAAAGAACTTAAAATCAGAGTACTACAGTGAGACAGCCACATCAATGTTTATAGCAGCTCAATTCACAATAGCTAAACTATGGAACCAACCTTGATGCCCTTCAACAGATGAATGGATAAATGTACACAATGGAACATTGCTCAGCCTTAAAAAAGAAATGAAATTATGGCACTTGCAGGTAAATGGATGGAATTAGAGAATATCATGCTAAGTGAAATAAGTCAATACAAAGAAACCAAATGCTGAATGTTTCTCTGATAAGTGGATGCTGATCCATAGTAGAGGTGGGGGTAGGGCAGAATGAAGGAATATTGGATTGTGCAGAGGGGAATGAGGGGAGGGGTGGGTCAGTGGGGATGGGAAAGACAGTAGAATGAGACAGATATTATTACCCTATATATATGTATGATTGCACTACTGGTGTGACTCAGCACCATGTACAGCCAGAGGAATAAGAAGTTATGTTCCATTTGTGTATGGTTTGTCAAAATGTCATCTTGTATAACCAATTAGAATAAGTAAAAAAAAGTAATTAGTAATTTCTTAGAAGTAGGGAAGGATATTTTGGGCTATAATTTTGCATAGGCAAAGAGCCATGTATGAATTTTTAGTTAATATTTTTGGGTATTATTAGAAAGCTATGTATTGGTTTGGTAATTCTATTATATATAACATATAATATGTAATAATATATATATACCCTTTTATAATTCCTATAATTCACTATTACCTATTGAAGCTGATTTTACAAAGTAAAAGAAAGAAAGAAAAGAAAGAAAGAAAGAAAGAAGTATGCATACACACACACACACACATACACACAAAACCTTCCCATATGAAAACTTCTCATCTTAGGACCTACAGGATTCTTATAACTAACATTTCATGAATTAATATCAAAGAGAAAAATTATAGAACACAGAAGAAAGAAATTGAAGAAGGCACTAGACAATGGAAAGACCTCCACTATTCATGGAAAGGCAGAATCAATATTGTTAAAATAGCCATATTACCAAAAGTGATCTACAGATTCAGTGAAATCCCCATCACAACACTAATGACACTCCCACAGTACTAGGGAGAAAAAAATGTCCTAAAATTCATTTGGAAGGATAAAAGACCAAGAACAGCCAAAGCAATTCTAAGCAAAAATAGCAGTTGTGGAGGCATCACTTCAAATTATACTAGAGAAGCCATATTTACCAAAACAGCATGGTACTGGCATTAAAAACAGACACATAGAACAAATGAACAGAACAGAAAACAGAGACAAACCTACACATATATGGCCCTCTGATCCTTGACAAAGGTGCCAAAAACATAAATTGGAATAGCCCTTTTAAAAAGTAGTTCTGGGAAAACTGGATATTCATATGTGGAAGAATGAATCTATATCTCTGTCTCTAATCCTGCACAAAATTAACTCAAAGGATCAAAAACCTATGAATTAGACCAGAAACTGGAGAAGAAAACAACACTTGGACATAGAAGTGCAGAGAAGTACTTTCTCAGTAGGACTTCTAAAGCTTAGGAAATAATACTGAGGATGAATAAATGGGATGGTGTCAAATTAAAAAGCTTCTGTACAGCAAATAGTTTAGAACATGAAGAGAGACTCTACAGAATGGGAGGACAATCTTTACTAGCCAATCTTCAGACAGAAGAATAATATACAGAGTATATGAAGAACTAAAAAATTTAACAAGAAAACAATATAGTCAATAAATGGGTAAATGAACTGAACAGACACTTCTTAAACAAAAAAATACAAATGGCCAGTAAATATATAAAGTATGTTCAATGTCTTTAACAATTAGGGAAATGCAAATCAAAACTACACTGAGATTTCGTCTCACTACAGTCAGAATGTTAGCTATCAAGAATGCAAATAATTAAAAAAATGCTGGAGAAGAATGAAATTATGGCCTTTGCTGGTAAATGGATAGAACTGGAGACTATCATGCTAAGTGAAATGAGCCAATCCCCCCAAACCAAAGTCCAAATGTTCTCTCTGATATGTGGATGCTAACACACAATGGGCAGGGGGAGGGAAGAATAGAAGTTCATTGGATTAGAGAAAGGGGAATGAAGGGAAAGGAGGTGGAATGGGCATAGGAAAGACAGTAGAATGAATAGGATATAACTTTCCTATGTTCATACATGAGCATGTGACCAGTGAAACTCCATATCATGTACAGCCACAAGAATGGAATCCTAATTAAAATAAGTTATACTCCATGTATGTATAATGTGTCAAAACACACTGTATTACCATGTATATTGAAAAAGAACAAATAAAAAAATAAATGCTGGAGATGTGGGGAAAAAGGAACACTTTTACACAGCTGATGGGATTTGTAAATTAGTACAACCCCTATGGAAATCAGCATGGAGATTTTTCAAAGGACAAGGGATGGAACCACCGTATGACCCAGTTATAACAGTCCTTGGTATTTATCCTAAAGAATTAAAGTCAATATACTGTAGCAATACATGCATACTCATGTTTAGAGCCACACAATTTACAATGGCCAAATTATGGAACCAGCCTAGGTTTCCATATACAGATGAATGGATAAAGAAAATGTAGCATATATACACAAGAGAGTTTTTCATCCATAAAGAAGAATGATATATAATTTCTAGGAAAATGGGTAATAATTGAGAACATTATGTTCAGTGAAATAAGCCAAACTCAGAAAGTCAAGGGTCATCATATGTTTTCTCTCATGTGTGGAAGCTAGAGACAAACAAACAAACAAACAAATAGCAACAAAAATAACAAAGAAAGAAAGAAAAATAAGGTGGTGGTGGTGGTGAAATCTTATGAAACTAGAAGGGAAACCAGTAGAATGGAGGAAGGTGACAAGTGGAATCAAGGAGGGGGGAAAAACAGGGGGTACTAGGAAATGAAATTGACCAAATTATATTGCTATTTTGTGCATGTACAAATATATAATGAATAATATATTTGAATAATGAGTCTCACTATTGTGAATAATTATGATGAACCAAGAAAAATAAAAATCAAGCTTAATGGGAAGAGATCAAGAATATACAATAATGTGAAGAATATAAAGAAAATATGCTATCTATAAAAACTATACGTGAAACCCCAGTAAATTTTGAAGGAATAAAACAAAACTGTTTAATATAAAATATAAGTATTTAAAAGAAAAAAATGAAAAGTCAATAGTTGGGTTAAGTAATTGATTAGTTCCAATTAAAGATAAAACTTTCCATCTTAAGAAATGCCCATCTAATGAAATTGTTTGGAGTAACACTTCCAAAAATGTATTAAAGAATATAATAAAGTTAAAAACTAATGTTGATAAAATAGAAAACAAAGATATAGTAAAGAGAATGAAAACACATTATGCTCTTTGGATAGAACTATAAAATTAACAAACTTCTAATGAGATTGATCAATCTGAAAAAAGAAAATGGATACATAGACATTAAGGAATAAGAAAGATTTAGTAGATGGTAGAGAGAATACCATAGATGACTGTATGCAAATAAATTAGAAAATGTAAAATGACGTAGGTCACTGAAGAAAATCATTTGATGAACTCAGAAAGTTTAAAATAGAGGTGCCATATTATCCAGCAATTTCACTTCTAAAATAGACAAAAATATGGAAATAAAAAGTAGATTAGTGGTAATCAGGAGACTCTAGAATGGGAACCAACTGCTAATAGGTACAGAAATTCTCCTTAAGTGATGAAAACATCTGGATAGTTGCCAACCAAAGTGAATGTACTAAACCTCACTGAATTTCATGTCAAAATGGCAGATTTTTTTGGTATGTGAATTATATTTCAATTACAGAAAATTTTCCTATAAAGCATAATAAGCCCAGATATTTTTTATAAGAAATTTTTACTAAAATTCTTAAGAAACTGAAGTATATTACGAATTACAAGATAGAAAAGTAATCTTTTTCAACTTATTTGAACTAGTGCATATTTTAATGCCATTATCAAAGAAATTATAAGAAAGGAAATTTCACATATTAATAAAGCTGCATGAATTTTATCAAAATGTTAGCCACCAATTGAGCAATGCAGCAAAGATTCCTCATTATCAAAAGGTTTGATCAACCCCAGAAATATAGGAATGCATAAATTAGAAAATTTAAAATGTAAAAAGCTTTATTATATGATTAAACGATAACTATGATCGATTCTCTTAATAGTTATAGAAAACCCATGTGACCAAAGTCAATATCCATTTCTAATACCATTGTTTTAAATGTGTGAATAGTAATCTATAAAGTATCAAACATCATTAGAACATTAGAAGCATTTAAATTCAGGAAATGATAATGATGTCTAATATTAATTCGATATTATAATAGCTGTCATGATAAAGAAAGAAGACAAATAAATAATTTAGAAACTGTGAAGGAAGAAACAAAATCATTTATTTGTAAAAATATAAATCGGGAAAGGGATTTGCAACATATAATCAACAAAAGAGTAGTAATCAGAATATTTGAAGAAATCCATAGTAAATGAGAAATGAGCAAAACAATATGAAAAACATTTTGCTGAAAAAGAAATATAAATGGCTAACACAAATACATGGGTAAGCTCTTTAACAACCAGAGAAATGCAAATTAAGTTGACAAAGAAATATGTTTTTAACCTGATAAACTGGGGAAAAAATGAGAAGTTTGGCAATACTAATTGTTGATGAAGACGTAGCACCGACAGGAATAGTAGCTTGTAACATTTCTACGGCTGTCCTAGTTATTCCACTTCTAAGTATATATACTAGAGAAACTTGCAGCAATTCAAGGAAGAATTTTTTTGTAAAGCAAAAATGCTGCGAAAATGCAAATGTTAATCTAATTCCTGAGTCCTTGATCCATTTCGAGTTGAGTGTTGTGCATGGTGAGAGATAGAGGTTTAATTTCATTTTACTACATATGGATTTCCAGTTTTCCCAGCACCATTGTTGAACAGGCTACCTTTTCTCCATTGTATGTTTTTGGCTCCTTTGTCTAGTATGGGGTAACTGTATTTTTGTGGGTTTGTCTCTGTATCTTCTATTCTGTACCATTGGTCTACCTGTCTATTTTGGTGCCAGTACCATGCTGTTTTTGTTACTACTGCTCTATAGTACAGTTTAAGTTCTGGTATTGTGATACCTCCTGCTTCACTCTTTCTGCTCAGGATTGTTTTGGCTATTCAAGGTCTCTTATTCTTCCAGATGAAGATGATTGCCTTCATGATTGCCTTCTCTATTTCTATGTGGAACATCCTTGGAATTTTAATTGGAATCCCATTGAAATATAGAGCCTTTGGTAGAATGGCCATTGTGATGGTATTAATTCTGCCTATCCAGGAATATGGGAGATCTTTCCATCTTCTAAGGTTTTCTTCAGTTTCTTTTTTAGTGTTCTATAATTTTCACTGTAGAGGTCTTTCACCTCTTTTGTTAGATTGATTCCCAAGTTTTATTTTTTATTTTTATTTTTATTGAGGCTAGTGTGAATGAAGTGGTTTTCCTAATTTCTCTTCAGATGATTCATCAATTATGAATAAAAATGCATTAGATTTATGTGTATTGATTTTGTATCCTGCTACTTTGCTAAATTCGTTTATTAGTTCTAGAAGTTTTCTAGTGGAGTTTTTTGGATCCTCTAAATATAAAATCATGTCATTGGCAAATAGTGACAGCTTGAGTTCTTCTTTTCCTATTCGTATCCCTCTAATTTCTTTGGTCTGTCTATTTGCTCTGGCTAGTGTTTCAAGAACGATGTTGAATAGAAATGGTGAAAGGGAGCGTTCTGTCTGGTTCCAAATTTTAGAGCGAATGCTTTCAGTTTTTCTCTATTTAGAATGATGTTGGCAGTGGGCTTAGCGTAGATAGCCTTTACAATGTTGAGGTATGGTCCAACTATTCCTATTTTTTTGAGTGTTTTAAGCATGAAGGGGTGCTGTATTTTATCAAATGTTTTCTCAGCATCTATTGAAATAATCATATGATTGTTAACTTTGAATCTATTGATGTGATGAATTACATTTATTGATTTCTGGATGTTGAGCCAACCTTGCATCCCTGGGATAATCCCCACTTGATCATGGTGCACTATCTTTTTAATATGTTTTTTAATATGGTTTGCCAGGATTTTGTTAAGGATTTTTGCATCTATGTTCATCAGCAATAATAGTCTAAAGTTTTCTTTCTTTGATGTGTCTTTGGTTTTGGTATAAGAGTGATACTAGCTTCATAGAATGAGTTTGGAAGGGTTCCCTCCTTTTCTATTTCATGGAATACTTTGAGGAGTACTGGTATTAGTTCTTCTTTAAAGATCTTGTCGAATATAGCTGAGAATCCATCTGGTCCTTGGCTTTTCTTGGTTGGTAGGCTTTTGATGGCTTCTTCTAATTTGGTGCTTGAAATTGATCTGTTTAAGTTGTGTATGTCTTCCTGATTCAGTTTGGTAGGATCATATGTCTCTAAAAATTTGTCAATGTCTTTGATATTTTCTCTTTTGTTGGAGTATAGGTTTTCAAAGTAGCTTCTAATTATGTTATGCATTTCAGTGGTGTCTGTCATGATTTTTCCTTTTTAATCATGAATTCTAGTAATTTGAGTTATTTCTCTACTTCTTTTCATTAGTGTGGCTAAAGGTTTATCAATTTTGTTTACTTTTTCAAAGAACCAACTTTTTGTTTTGTTAATTTTTTGAATTGTTTCTCTTGTTTCAGTTTGATTGATTTCAATTATTTCCTGTCTTCTACTACTTTTGGTGTTGATCTGTTCTTTTTCTAGAGCTTTGAGATGTAATGTTAGGTCATTTAGTTGTTGACTTTTTATTTTGTTAATGTATGAGCTCAATGCAGTGAACTTTCCTCTTAGTACTGCTTTCAGAGTGTCCCGGAGATTTTGATATGTTGTGTCATTGTTCTTGTTTATCTCTAAGAATTTTTTCATTTTCTCCGTGATGTCTTCTGTTAAGCTCATAAGTTTAATTCTTATCCTATACACTAAAGTCACTTTCTAAAGGATTAAAGATATGATAGGAGATAAAAATGAAAAATAGAACTAACGATGAATGACATGCAGATAATCTTGGGATGGGAAAGCACAAAACAACAGTAAACATAAAGAAAAAACAATAGAATTAAAAACTACACGTACAATATATAATGTGTATATTTGACACAAAATGTATATTTATGACAAATAATGTGGAGCAAAGGATAGACATCCTTAACATACATTGTTTTCATGACTAAATTAAGTTAAAAATCCTAGTCAAAAAATGAGTATTCTTTAGGAATGAGTTGCTGAAATTTCTAATTAATTTTTCTCAAACAGTAACGTAAAAAGCAAAGGCAGATTAAAATTCTGAGAATTCATGCTATTTGCTAAAGTTACAGAGTAAAATTAGTGTTGGCAGAGAAAGTGCATTAGTTAATCATTACTGTGGTGGTATGTGTATTACAAATTAGGGATGTAAATTGAATTTTTTACAGCAAATAAGTTCTAATAAATACAATTTTGTTTAACAAATATGTAGTGAGTAAATCCAATTTCTTAAAACAAGCATGTAAAACCAAATTTGCAGCATTTATAGCCTGAAGGACAATTGTTCCATTTTATAGGTGATAACAAAGACCTTTTGCACTTAATAACAGAGTACTATAAAAATCTTTTTTGCCCATCTCAACAAACTGTCTAGACAAATTCAATTTCATTATGCTGAGGCACAGAACATGCATAGATATTATGTAAGCAGGACCTTCAACCTAAGCTGCTAATATTCTTTTCTTGACAGCTTCATATTGGCTGATTTGTGGAATTGTTCAACCTTCTTTCTGCTGAAAACAAAATGAATTGCCTAGTCCTATGCTTTCTGCTCTCAAATGCTTTTACTCTTAAGGGTTCTTATGAAATACATTATTGCTTCAGGACTTACAGTTTCAAGTGAAGTTGTACACAAGGCACACTCAAAGTGTGAACTTATTTTATAATTCCACGGTCTGGACTACAAATGAAGATTTGTTACAAAAATATCCATCACAGCATTATTTGAAATAGTAACATTGGAAATTAAGTTAAAACACCAAAATGAAAAGAGATTAAGTAAAATATACATGCATGATGGAATGCTCTGAAGGCATTAAAATTATATTCATAAAATAATTGCATAAGGAAAAAGAATGATATTTATAAAATTTTTAAAGGCAAGAGAACATGCTGTGATATAGTATTATGAGTATTATGAATAAAATAGCATACAAAATTATACATACAATGATCTCTCATTTGTTATATGTATGTAGAAAATAGGATGACATTGCGGGGCGCAGTGGCGGACGCCTGTAATCCCAGCACTTGGGAAGCTGAGGCAGGAGGATCGTGCATTCAAAGCCAGCCTCAGCAACTTAGTGAGGCCCTAAGCAACTCAGTGAGACCCTGTCTCTAAATAAAATACAAAATAGGGCTGGGGATGTGGCTCAGTGGTTGAGTGCCCCTGGGTTCAGTCCCCAGTCCCAAAAAAAAAAAAAAAAATTGGATGACATTAAAATTAATTAAAAACATTAAATTCCTAAGAAGTCTAGGAGAGCCTTTGTCACCATAGGCCAGGCAAGGAAGACAAGGTTGGGAAAGCCAAGGAATGGATGTTTAAGGATCAGCTAGAGAAGGGTAGGAAGGTTACTAGGGGGAAAATCAATGGAACCAAAGGGAAATGTTTTTAAATTTAAGGCAGAATGTGCAAACAGAAAATATATTTGTTAACGTTACCAGATTTTTTCCAGAATAGCCTTCACTGAAGTCCTTGTCACCATGCTGAAACCCATGACGCTAAATACACTGATCACCAAATATTCATCAGGGCTTTTCTGGCCTGTAGCTTATCTGTGGTTTTCAAAGCAGCTTCTTTTAAAAACTTTGTCTTTTCCCATCATGACAATCTCCATGGTAGGCATTTTGTTGGTTGATCTTCCAAATACATTGGAAATTCTAGCTTGTCAGAAAGATTGGGAATACCTCTCTTTTGTGAAATTTATGTTCTCTTTCTAAGGTTGAAATCCACCCTCTACACCTGGCAAGCATCTATACTGTCAGCTCATTTCACTATTTGTTATCTAAAGAAGATGTGGAAAATTGCTGCACAGTGAAGCTAAAAATATCAGTTAAAACTCTCTCTGTTAATTCTAAATTTCATGTTAGATTTTAGTTTCAAACTCTTACTTTTGTGGGGAATGGAAACACTTTTGATTTATTTCATTATTTTGTATGGTGCCAATTCAGATGGCATGGGATGATATGTCTCTATTTTGGTCATTAACTCTGTTTCTCAGAGATTCTTTACATGTTAGTTAGGAATCTGAGCTCTATATTCCTCAACCAAATATCTTCTTCAAACAGATATCTTCTTGATTTCTCAAACACAAATTCTTTGCAGTTTCCAAAACAAAAAAAAAAAAAATTCATTTTGTAAAAATATTAGTCTCTTTATCTGGAGTGACATCCTTTGTAGTTTCTGCATGGAAATTTTCTGTGCATTTGTCAAAGCATGATTCAAAGATCTTCTCTTCTATACCTTTTTTATGATTTCCAACCTCCATGCACCCCAATCAAAGTTGATTTTTCTCTCCTTTGAACTAGTCCTGAACATTGTATGTATCCTACTTAAACACCTCCTGAAAGGAATTGCAGTTATTTGTTTAATATTTGGATCTCTAATAATCAGTGAGCTCTTTGAGAGTAAAGATGGTATGTGTTATGGTTTGGATATGAGGTGTCCCCCAAAACTTATGGGTGAGAAAATGCACTAATGTTCAGAGTGGAGTGATTAGATTACAGGAGCTATAACCTCAGTGGATTAATTCTTTTGATGTGCTAATAATTTGAACGGATTAATGGTGGTAACTGTAGGGCATGGCTGGAATAAGTGCTCTTGGGGAATTTATTATCCCTGGCTCCTGGCACTCAAGCTCTCTCTTTCCTTCCTGGCTGTCATGAACTAAGCAGTTTTCCTCCACCAGGCTCTTCCACCATGATGTTCTGCCTCATCTCAGACCCAGAGCTATGAACTGAACCCTGAAGCCGTGAGTCAAAATAAACTTTTCCTTCTTTAAATTGTTCTTGTCAAGCCTTTGGGTCACAGCAATTAAAATCTGACTAACTCAGTGATATCTTATACATCTTTAAATCTCTGAAGTTTAGCACTTGCTCAGTACTCTATTCATTGGCCTTTTGAGTGAATTTTGTAGCATTCCTGTAAACAGGCTCTACAGAAAACAGGTCTTTCAAGATATAAAAAGGATTTTTCTCTCTCAAATAAATGTGTGAAGCACTAAATACTCCTAGCACTTCCTTGGGGATTTTCTAGGTTAAAGACTGAGAAATCTTATAGTAGATCTTAATTTTACTTAACAAATGTCTTCCAAAATTTTGATCAGGTAATAACTATTAATATCCCAAATAATTAGAGCAGGGGTTGTTGAACACTTTCCATGGAAGGCCAAATTAGTGTCCATCAAGTGATGAATAGATATTAAAAAATGCAGTAAATTTATACAATGGAATACTATTTAGCCATTAAAAGATTGAAATCTTGTCATCTGCAGCATTGTATGAATCTGGAGGACATTATATTAAGTGAGATAAACCAGTCAACAAAAGACAAAAAGTGTATGATTGCATTCATGTGGAATATAAGAAAGTTGATCTAGTAGAAGTTGAGAGTAGAATGGTGCTTACTAAAAACTGGGGAGGGGAGTCAGGAGGAACAATGGAGAGAGAATGGCAATGGTGACAATGTTACAGTTAGGATAAAAAGTTCTGGTATCCTACCACACAGTATGATGACAGCTTAGTCATTTATTGTATATTTCTAAATAGCAAAAAAAAAAAGAAGATTTTGAATGTTCTCAATGAAAAGAAATGATAAATGTTTAGAGTAATGGGTATATTGATTACCCTGATTAATCATTGCACAATGTATGCAAGCATCCAAACATCACACAGTACACTACAAATATGTACCCTTATTATGAGTTAACCAAAAATAAAATAATACTAGACATACATTCCAGGCATCACTACCTGTGTGTTCCCTGTCATTATGGTGGGATTGTCTGGGGTAAGCCGTCATAGACAATCCATAAATGAATAAATACGATGTATTCCAGTAAAACTGTATTTACCAAAACAGGCAGTGTTGGGATCTGGATCACAGGTTGTAGATTTCCACCTGTGAACTCGAGTTTTAGGGAACACAGTTTGGAGAGTACTAAATTAGCTCTAGACACATGGATGGCAATGTCATTCCTCAACTAACTTTGAAATTTGTAACTTTAAACAGCATTTGAAAATTCTGAGAAGTTATTTCTCTTTACAGTACAGTCCTTTAATCTGCAACTATTTCTGAGTATGCCATTCATGATTTTAACGGAATTATGTTGTTCAGCTAGGTAAGGGCTTATCAAGGCTAAGCATAGGCCTATTTCCCAGGAAATTAATTTGCTCAGAGTTTTCCCTTGAGGGCTGTGTTGCTACTGTCCTTTCTAAGGTGGACACTGAGAACCTGTATGAACAAACTAGGTCACTGTTCTGAGGAGCCCCAGGATGATTCTCTTCCAAATAACACAAGCACGATGTTGGAAGAATTTTAAGAGATAATACCTTATGTGAGGCCTTCACACATTGCAATGATTCCAATTTCTGGTGAAGTAAGATGTAAAGAAAGCCTGGGGCAAAGAAGGATTTTTGGATAGGTGGAACAGTTTTATCAAAGCAAAAACATAGTACTCTATCTATAGCAATTAAGCACTGACCAAGCCAGAAGGAAGGAGGGCCTCTATCTAGAGCACCCATCAAATTAATTGGTCCAAACTAAAATGAGTAGCTTAGTTGTATTTGTCAATTTGTGCTCCTGATTCTCAGATAAATGACAGCTATTTTTCTTGTACATACATACACTTCAAATATTTATTGGAGAATTTTTCTTCCCTAAGACAAATTATTACTTAGTCAAAGTCTCCATTCTTAGTGTCTTTAATCTGTAAAACTGTAGGCACCAATCAGTGCTTCTATTTCTCTAAATAATTAAATAGAGCTCCACTATTAGGTGCAGGGTCTCTGGTCTAATTCCTAGGTCCTTGATCCATTTTGAGTTGAGTTTTGTACAGGGTGAGAGATATGGGTTTAGTTTCATTTTGCTGCATGTGGATTTCCAATTTTCCCAGCACCATTTGTTGCAGAGGCTATCTTTTCTCCATTGTATGTTTTTGTCTCCTTTGTCAAGTATGAGATTACCTGTATTTATGTGGGTTTGTCTCTGTGTCCTCTATTCTGTACCATTGATCTACCTGTCTATTTTGGGGCCAATACCATGCTGTTTTTGTTACTATTGCTCTGTAATATAGTTGAAGGTCTGGTATTGTGATACCCCCTGCTTTGCTCTTCTTGCTAAGAATTGCTTTAGCTATTCTAATATTCTCTTATTCCTCCAAATGAATTTCATGATTGCTTGCTCTATTTCTATGAGGTCTGTCATTGGGATTTTAATTGGAATTGCATTGAAATTGTATAGCGCTTTTGGAAGTATGGCCATTTTGACAATATTAATTCTGCCTGTCCAAGGACATGGGAGATCTTTCCATCTTCTCAGATTCTCTTTAATTTCTTTCTTTAGTGTTCTGTAGTTCTCATTGTAGAGGTCTTTCACTGCTTTTGTTAGATTGATTCCCAAGTATGTTATTTTTTTTGAGGTTATTGTGAATGGGGTAGTTTTCCTAATCTTCATCATGTTAGTCTAGGACCCGATTTCCTTAACATGACTCCCAAAGCTCAAGAAATAAAAGCAGGAATCAATGATTGGGATAGAGTCAAACTAAAAAGCTTGTAGCAAAGGAAACAATAAGCAATGTGAAGAAAAAGCCTTCAGAGTGGGAGAAAATCTTTGCCACACACACTTCAGATAGAGCACTAATCTCCAGAATCTACAAAGTACTCAAAAATCTTTACACCAAGAACACTAATAACCCAATCAATAAATGGGCCAAAGAAATGAACAGGCACTTTACAGAAGAAGATCTTCAAGCAATCAACAGATTCATGAAAAAATGTTCAACATCCCTCATTATAAG